>LIEC01011141.1:82550-132340 GCA_001925005.1 Drosera capensis
TATATATTGAATTTTTATATGATTTTTAAAAAATATTTTATAATAATAATAATGAAAAAAATAATATTTTTATCATAAACACAACTTTTCAAAATTACGTATTGAAATAGTAATCAACAATGTGAAACAATGTGAATCATCGAGATGGAAGTAGTATTTTTATTCTGTTGAACCCTGTGGTTTCTGATATAACACTTGACATGAAATTGAATCGACAAAGTAGTTCAAAATCGAGTTATCCTTCCTCACCATTATTAACTCGAACAGTATGTTAAAAGAACACAGACAATCCAGCCAAATACTACAAGGTTTAGAAAAGAAGAAATGTTTTTGCCTTGTTGCTTGGTGCCTGTTGGTGTCAATGTTGTTGATTTTTGCAGCAAGGATATAGGAGTATTTTTGTGTGCGAAATTCGTGTGATTGTACAGTGAAGAGATGATGGGTGGGATTAATGGTGGTTGAGTTGAGTTGTGGCCACAGTAGTCCACCAATAGTGTGGGGGAACCCAAAACCGAGATTTGATTTCTCAGCTTCTCTCCGAGAACTCTCCTTCCTCGTTTTCTTTCTTTCAACTTTCATGACAACGACAAGTCCGCCTTGATTCAGGAACTGGAGTTATATTCAGCTGCTCCTTAATTCTCAAACTTACAGGAACAACATAAAAATCATAAAATCGCATTGAATTATTCGACAATGCTAGTGACCTTTTTATCAACTCGTATCAATGATCTTTCATGTTAAAAAAATTCGATTTTTTTTTAATTTAATGAATAATAAATATTTGATCATTTTATGAATTTCTTTTAATGTGTTTTCGTGTTAAAATAATACGATAGAAAGGTTAAGTATTTTTTTTATAAACCTTAATGAGATCATCTGACAGGTTAAATGCCATTTTCCCCAAGAATAAAATTTCTTATAGGAAGACTGCAAAAAAATTCGGTAAGCTCTTTGACCGGATAAAAGTTCAGTTCGTTCAGATTAAGAGTATCCATATTTGGCTTAGCTCGAGCTCGAGTTTGTTTACCTTGATTAAGGCTTGATAAAGGCTCTGCAAACAAGCATAGAAACTAAGGTTAACCCTAAAATATCCAACTATAAGAAGCAAATTTTCACTTCCTCACATTGTAAATTTGATTAGAGGATTCTAATCTCATAATTTAGTTTGTCATAGTTCACGTCTATACCAATTTGCAGATCTTAAAACAAGTCGAATGAACTCATAAGCGTAATATCATTCTTTTTCACGAGCCCTCGCTCTTAGCCGTTGAGTAGCCATTACCCTATTGATGTTGCTCGACGGTCAACATCAATTTCGACGACATGTAATTGCCTCCTAGTGCTCCAAGAGATGATCCTCTTCATCGGCTGTACCAACACCCAGATCAAGATTAGTGCGATCAAGATTTCCAACATGTCCACTTTATAGCATCCTTATATGACTCAAATCACTCAATAATGGTTTCCTTTCTCACAAATGAGGCCACAATCAACAATTCAGTCAGCTGTTATTGATTAACAGCAATAATCATCACCAGGAGCTGAAGCAGCTTTCAGATCCAAGAGTCTGAATGTTCACGGAGGGGATATCGGTGTAGTGCTTTGGACAGTGGTATATACTCCACATTGCAAACATATCAATGCAACATCGACCCTCGCTGGGACGCGAGGGACTTAATGCAACATCAATTGTTCTTTTTTTAAAAGGAAATCTTGAAGGATTTTCTCTTTGATCAACCGAATAACCCGCAAACCCGGATGACCTTTTAAACCACCTTTCGCTGACGGACTCACCACCACAAAATAACTTCCGCACTCAACAAATTTTGATCCCTTCGGACTCACCACCACAAAATAACTTCCGCACTCAATAAGTTTTAATCCCTTGATCTCTCCTTTTGTTGGAGGAGTTGGTTGAGCAACAATGCAACATCAATTGTTGGTTTCTTCTGAACTTAGTAATTTTACTTCTATTGGCATCAATTGTATAGAAATCTCAGGTCAGCCATAACTTTAAATAACAATGAAGAAGCAACCTGTGGTATACGGATTGAATAGTCTGAAGATTGTGATCAGTATGTCTATATTTAGTTCAATTCGTTTTGATGCATCCCCGTAGAAGATGGACAACCTTTTTCATGTTTATTTCCCTCCAATCTTCAACGTTGAGTCAACAACCAATCTTGTAAGTTCCCTCAAGACTCTTCCACATACTGAAACACAATGCGCAACAACTCCTCCCAAATGTTCTCGCCTTGAACAGGGTGATCAGGAAAGGCGAGAACAATAGAGATATTGTTTCGCATGAGCAAACAAGGATAAAAACACAATGCATACAACTCAAGACCTTGCACAGAAGATTGCATCTGGCACACTTCTACCTTTAGCAAGGTTCAACTCTCATGAGAGATGAAGCTGCACAAGCGGAAACAACGAAGCTACCTGGATCAAAAGGGGGCAAGGCTTCAACCATGAGGAACACCACAAATTTCAACCTTCAACAATTCCATAACCTGCTAGTTCACTTGCTTATGAAATGCACAATTATGTAATATTAAAACTAAGATAAAACTAAGAGCTTCAGATGCAAAAACACGCCGAATAAAACAACACAGAGAAAACTAACTGAACGATTATTTCATCAAACACAACAAGCAGCTTCAACCAACAATTCATAGCAGTGTCGTTTGTATACTCTCCAACACATCTGTTGATTTCCAAAGAGGCCCATCTAATTCGATGATAACTGTCTCAAATCAACAGATGTGAGATGTGAGAGAGAGAGAGAGAGAGTGAGAGAGCCCCAAAAACAACTACAGAATACAACCTAGACAACCTCAAAATTCTCAAAACATCATCAATCCAAAGCACTAATCGACGAAACTAAATCGATCATCATCATCCTCGAACTCGATCCCCTAAACCTCGTCTTCGTGCAACAACATGTTCGGAATCCCCTTACAAACCATAAACCTCCTTCCACTCTCAGGACAAACCAGCGCCCCTTCCTCCAACTTCAACTCCAACAAAGCATGATGAAACCGCTTCAAAAACCCCTCATCCTCCAAATCCGACACACCAGCAGTTTCCGGCAAGTCTGAGAATCCTAGGGTTTTGGCGGCGGCGACGAGGGCGGAGTAGTCGAGTTTGGGGAATATGTGGCGGAGGAAATTAGGGTTTATGGGGACTTCGGTTGTGGCGATTATTTGGGGTTCGATGAGAAGCGGGTAGCCGGCCGTGACGCCCTTGATATTGGATGAGAGCATGTTGTGGGTTAGTAGCTTCATTGTCGGAGGGCGGCGGCGGCGGAGGAGGAGACGGTGGTGGAGGTGGCGATGGTGGCGGCGGGTTGCGATGGTTGATTATTTGAGAGGATAGAGGAAAATTTTAAGGGTTATCTGTTCACACCACCGTGCTTTTCCTTACCTGGCACACCTTTTTTTTTTTTTTTGCGATAAGGATGTTTGAGCATTTACGTTTGATTTGGAAATCTATATATATATAAATGAAATAAATAATAGTATGATGTTGAAAAATTATGTTGAAATATATTTAAAAATTATAAAATAAGAAGTATTCATTATATTTTTTCAAATATAAAATATTACTATAATATATATATTTTTTGGATTAAATGAGATGTAATGTGAGGCAAATAGGTATAATAAATAATAAAAAATAAGAGAAAATTTTAGTGTATCTAATGTGAATGTCCTTAAGATATTAAAATGGTTATGAAGTTGTTTACTGAACTGAAGTCAAATCGTATAAATCGAAGCCAATTAATCGATAGATTAAATAGTTTGATTTTGGTTTTAAAAATAAAATCATTTAATTATTCGATTCGGTTATGTTTTTAATGATTTAGCTTACTATTAACTTATTAAAACCCATTTCTTTTTCCAAAAAAAAAACTTAATTAGAAACTATTTAATCAAATAGATTTAATCGATTAATTATAATTGTTTAATCGAATAGCAACTGATTACCTTTAACCAAACAATCGTTTCAAAGGTAGAAGTTATTAGATTACAGGGGGCCGACACGTTATTTAGCTCATATGGCTCATGGTTATTATTTTTCTATGTTTTTTGTTTTGTGTTTTTAGGAGGCAGACACGACGGGTATGTGTGATACAGGTTATGATGTTAATATGCATCTACTGTATTATGATTTATGAAGTTAAATAAAATATATAATAAATAAGAAGTTTTTCATTGTATTTGATAATATTATTGGTTATATGTAAATGCAAACGGGATGTTGGGACTCAGCAAAAGTGACGTTATTTTTATTATTATATATTAATATGTTATGGAAAATTGTGATGTTATAAAAGCGATGTAAGAAAATAATATTTAGATTTATTGTGTTTGACGATAAGTATTATTATACCGTGAATATAATAATATGTATTGAAATTTTTGGGCTTACTCACTGAATGTGAGTGACGTAAAATATTGACTACAAATGTTATGTGTCATGATAAGATGATGTGTGTGTTTTTATTATGCCTTGATTACTAGTATAAAGAGAATGTAAGATTAACAAGTACAACCTAGAGGGGGATTAATATGTTGTTTTAAATTTTTCAATGTAATGTAGCGAAATTGTGGATTTTGATACACTGATATTTTTTACAGACTACTAAAAAGGTATGTAGCAGAGACTTAAATTTTGAGAATTTGTCTCTATTTGTTGTTGCGATTGATTTCTAACATTTCTAATAACTCAAAACCATGAAAAGTAACTAGAGTACGCAGGATTTATAGTAGTTCAGACAGTCGTTATCAATTAATTATCGAAAAGTTAGTCCAGTTTTTTTTTGGTGACCAGTTTAGTCAATCCAAAAGGTGAGTTCACTATCTTCTTGTTTTTGCCTTACAAGGTAATCCCTTTACAAGTTAGCTAACTTGTCAAATGCAAAGAACCTAGGTTCTTTGCACAGATTTTTCACTGAACTCTGCTGCAACTTCTGTTATTCAAAATAGACTAGTGAACCTTCTTCTTTTTCTTTTTCTTCAATTTAGCTCACTTGAACAGTTTTGAATTCAAATTGATTTTGGATACTTTGTACGTTCAATCTCTCGTTCAATAATAGCACTGTTCTTTGAGCTCTTTGATCCTCTTTTATAGGCTGAGGGAATGTACCCGTGATTGTACTTGACCTGATGATGACAGCTTGTCACATGTGACTTTTTCACTAATGTTGATAGCTCTTTTTTTTTTTTTTTTTTTTTTCTGATCCTCGAACCTTCACTCTAAACCTCAAATCTTCGATGTGATTAATCCTCAGATTTTTGTCCCAACCTTTGCAACCATCTTTACTGCAACTCAATCCGTACTTAGTATCGTTGAGATCTCGTCTGTATCCGGTCACTGTTGCAATCTTGTCTGCATCGAGATCTGATGTAATCCATACGTTGCTGTGTTGGCCATTGTATGCAAGATTAATCCTAGGTCCTAAAGCATTTGTAGGTCTTTTATTATCCATGCATGTCTTAACTGTTTTACTGAAATTCTCTGTATTAGTGTACATCTGATGGCCCATAATGCTCTCCATCTATACCCGTCTGCTCTTCAGCATTTAATCTAGAATGCAGATTACTAACTAATTCTCAACCTTAGCACACTAACAACATCATGGTTAATACTTCTATGTTTTGTTCATCAATTTCTATACAACTGTAGGGATTGTACATTCCTATGAGAGAATAAGTGAATAAAAGAAGTGTAAATCCATAATTGATTAGATAATTCCGTGGTATAAAACAGAAAAAGCGTTATGTCAATATTTGTGTTATAGAGTGACTTGATGGTGACATTTTTTCATCGATTATGCGAGATCATTTTGGTATTAGGAAAATTTACTGTAGGAGTCCCTAGGCTCCGGTTTGGGAGATCATCTTTCGCGGATGTCTCTTTAGTTAAAACTGAATAAAGCTTGATAAGTTGAAATTGAATAAGTCTTGTCAAGGACATAATTATAACATTGAGTGTATTTATTGTGTGTCTTCACTTGTTTTTGAGATAATTATGTATGTCGAATTGACATGATAGTTTTAGAGTGCTGGAATAAAGGATCTAAGTGGTCTTTTTCGTTTCTTTTCTTACCTTTTTTCTCACGTGTAATCTCTGGTAAGGGGGCCGACACGTTACCGAACTCATATGATTCACGGTTGTTATTTTTTTTATGTTTTTCTCTTCTCTACATTTTCAGGAGACAAAGACAAAGGGTAGGTATGATATAGGTTATGGTGCTAATATGCATCTACTGTTGAACAGTTTGACCTTACTTATTTAATTTGGTCATAACTCTCTGCATACAACTTCAAATAATTATTTATATACTGTTCTGAAAGCTAGACTTTTATATATTTCCAGTGATATAAGATTTGTCTTATAAATCTTACTATATAATTTCATATCAAGTCATAATGTCCTCTCTATAACCAACTTTTTATCAATTGACATATCCGTAAATTTTGATTTATATATTAAGAATCTCAACGTTGAATCTTGATTTATTAACTTCGCTAAGAAGTAGACATGTGAAAATTCAACATATATTAATATCAGAATTTATCAAAGAGAGTATAATTTTTTACAAAATTTCTAATCAAGATGTTCACCTTCTCTTAATAACATTGAAAGATCCACGTCGTACTCGCTTTACCACTTAACTTCTACTCTTCTTCTCAAACTTCTTCTTCTTCTCTTCTTTTACTTAACTCTAATCTTGCATGGTAAGGAGCATTTTGTTTTGTGTTTGTAAGAAATTTGAAGTAGAAGAGAACTTATATTTATTAAAAACTAAATTAATTTAAATAGTTTAAGTGAATAATCAGTGGGTATTTGGTGGATAATTAGTATATATATTTAGTGGGTGATTAGTGTGTAATTAATTTAATTTAGATGAAGTAGAACTTGACATATAGGAAAATAAGTGCCAAAATTATGTTTAGCTCATTTTCATATAAAATATGATATTTTTATATTAATACCATATTTTCGTATTTTCATATTAATATCTTATTTTTTCAAATTTGCGTATTACGATTGAATTTCATCCATATTTTGTATTTTTTTCTATTATATAGACAAACAAGTCTTTTAACAACGCATAATAAATTATAACAATAATAATTTACTATTCATGTTAATTATCCGCAAACTGAATTTTTCGGGTCTTTACATATGCAGAGGTGTTATGGTCGTGATGAAGGCTCAGAAGATACACGATCAGCTTAGGTTGATTGGGAATACTATTGTGGAGACAAAGTTTCGAGGATAGTTATATAAGAATTGAAATGGAAGCCACCGACGGAGTGTCAAGAAGCCGATAGATGGTTCAGTTGACACGATCTCAGTAGGTTCACGCACAGATGGTGAAGATCCAGTTAGTGATGGGGGTTATGAGATTTGGTTGAGCCAAGATCACGGAATCTAGATTAGGTAAGAGACGTAGAGCACATGCGGTGTAATCAATGAAGGGCTCGGGGTAACACAGATGATGCAGATGCCAAAGATCAGCGAATGACAAAGAGAATTGAGGATAAATTATCATCAAGAGTGACTGATCGATACAAGTAGGTGCCAAAGGAGAAAGTAAAGGTGGTAAGCTTAGTCTTTGAGGTCTCAGGATTCCAATGAAGAAGGTTATGGTGTAACGTCCCTATCATAAAAAACGTGCAAGATCTTGCAGTTTATGTTGCGAAAGAAGGTTGTGGTGTGAAAAAATATTTAACTTTTTGAGAGAGAGGATGATGTAGAAAAAAGAATAATGAGATGTAATATGTGTTATAAAATGAATCCAAAATGACTGAATCGTAAGATATTATATTTTACAATGAGGTGTTGATCTATGTGAGAATTAAAATGACTCTTGATTTCAATATTCGTTACATCTCATTAGATCGTACAAGTAACGGTATTTAAGTGAATCAAGAGAGAGTTTTTGAGTGGCATTCCGGCCCTTGTCTATGGTATTCATCCGTTGAAATTGTCATGTTATTGTTTCGGTACATGGGGTGAAAACGAGAGACAACAAAATTCCCAATCTCTATTCAACCGAAAAGGTCACATTCCTAATCGGCTAACCCTCCCCAAAGCGGTTTCCGCCGGCAGCTCCCACACTCGCCGCGATCCCATCTCCCCTTCCCGGCACCGTAATCTCCGTTGCCGGAATCCCGACCACTATGGCGAGGTCACTCTCCGCTGCGCTCTTCCAGCGCCTTGCCGGTCTCCAATCCACTCGCGTCTCCACTCCCGTGAGTTCCCCTCAAGCTAATTTTTCCACCATATAACAACAAAATCATTTGTTCTCAATTAGAATTGTTACGATTTGTCTGTTAGGGTTTCGGGCTCGTTTTCTCACATGCTTGCTGTTGGCTTGATTTTGTAAGATTTGATCTCGGGCAGTGTATTCTTGGTGGTTCATGGAACGTCCAGATAATTTGATGATGATGTACACCAAATAGTGCTATCACGGGGCTCTCCATCACTGTCGATTTGTTTTAGGTGTGAATCTTGTGTATCCCTGTGGTATATCGTAGAGCAGACTCGCGTGTGATTGACTAAACGATCAAATGTGTTCCATGTCAACCATTTGATTGTCCATGACTATGTGAAGGGAAGTGAGAAAGAGTTACATGGAAAGTTGGGAAGCCTTGTCACTAAACTAAATAGATAATGGATTACCTATTATCAATTTTCAGGAGTGAATACTATGTTTCTACGAGAAGATGGGTGTGTTTTCAGTGTGTAGAGCGCATGGGACAGACTTAAGAGAGGATTGGTAACGATGCGATAGATAAGAGTAGAAGGGGATTTCCTTAAAGGAATTTTTTTAGAAAATCTTTTGCTAATGTAATAGTCTGGTGATCATATTGGCCATTTATACTCTCAATGACCATGAACAAATGGGCTAGTCTCAGAATGTTCTGTGTTTTTGCTATCATGGGCTATGACCTTGATGACCTCGGTGTGGTTGGTGTTTTTGTACATGGAAACTATGTGCACATCAATAGCATTTTATGGCTAAGCTTGCTATGGTCGTTCATGAAAGCTTTAGTTTCTTCTACTACAATCTTCTGATTCTTCTCTTTTGTGCAGGTATATGGTTTAGTGCATCAAAATGCGATGAAATTCTCTACTACTTTGTCCAATGACCCTGATACGCATGATGATTTTAGACCAACAACTAAGGTCGAGAGTTCAAGCCTGCCAGATCTTGTTGAGCAGGTTACTGTCTTTTTGATGCAAATTGTTCTTTAAGTTCCAGATTTAGCTGCTTAAGAGCATCTCCACTACAGGGATAGTCAAAGCTATATTATAACATTTTCATGCATTTGTTCTGTTCCGCTGCACAATATTCTTTGTGCTAAATTTTGAGAGCGCTACAATTGGTGCCAAATTTGGCATGAAGTTTGCCAATGCTATTTTGTACTATGCCATCCATTTTGCACATTTGTCTCGAAGAAGAAGAAAAAAACACCTAAAACAAAGAGAAGATGGTAATGATATGCTAAAATATAGCATGGTACCATTGGAGTTACATTGTTAAAGTGTAACAGTTTTACTTTATTCATTGTGAAAATATGCATTATCTTTTCTAAATAGACCATGTATCATTTGAGATGCTCTAATGCTGATTGTTTAATATATTTTCTGTTTCGTTTGTTTTGGCTTTTGAGTGTAGGATATCAAGGAAAATCCAGTCATGATTTACATGAAGGGGATTCCTGATCTCCCTCGATGTGGTTTTAGCTCTCTGGCTGTGAGGGTGCTGAAAGAGTATAGTGAGTTAACTTTCCTTTTCTGCTTTTCCTCCTTACTCGCTGAACTTCTGATCATGTCTGCTCCTACTTCTGGAAATCAAGGTTCTGTGGGACCTGAATTTAGAATTCCCCATTTCCCTAGTACCATATTCGGGTTTCAAATTTTGTAGGAAAGCATAAACGTGTTAGTTTGAGGTGATTTAGCAAATAAACACCTACCAACGGAGCATTCCTTTTTGAAGTGAATTGGCTCATAAACAATGTGCAGTCGTATGATTATAATTAAGTACAATCCAATCCAGTAACTTCATACATTATGTGAACTTGTTTGATGCAATACTAGGTACACATAACTGTTTGATCTCCCTGAGTGTATGTTGCTCTGAATTCTGAAGTGCTGTGATCCTAGGAGAATAGAAGAGTGGCTTGCCTAAAAGTTGGCAATTCTTGGAATATGTTCTTATGATGTGATTTTTTTTCCCAATGTGAGTTGGGTATTAGGAACTTAATGTTTTATCATGCAACAGCTCGATCATACGCAAAAAAGGTTTCTATGCAATGTATGCATGGATTGTGTGTCCAACGAAACTCTGCTTCTTAGTTATTAATGCTTTGTATGCCCTGCATGCGAAGGATGAAATCATTTTTACGCTTACTTGTAAAGGGACACATCTGTCGTAGCTGACTAGCGTCTACCATGTCTTTTGTGCTTGTTATTGCTGCTCAGATGCACCTTTGAGCGCCAGAAATATTTTGGAAGACCCCGAGTTGAAGAATGCCGTCAAAGCCCACAGGTAACTGGACTCATGAATGTAGTTTGATATTTGGTTCAGAAAGCAGAATTGACTCCTGTATGTCTCTCAAGTTGGTTGAACTTAATGCGGCATTTTGACTTGAGATGCTTATGGGATTGGTGTTCCGTCTGTGGGACAAAGGATCAATAGCGATGCCATTGCATTGTGTGAACTGAGGGCTTATGGCTGATTCCTAATGTATTTGTTAAATACTGCGAAAAGTTGATCCAATGTAGAGGAAAAAATGTTTCCTTTCTTCCTTATCTATGCAATGCAATGATGAGCTGCTATCTTTAAAGTTGTGTATTGTCGGCTATTACAGCAATGGCTTGTCATTAAGAATCAGCAAATTCCGACGGCTGTGTAAATTTTCCAAACTTTCTGTGCAGCAACTGGCCCACGTTCCCGCAGATATTCATCAACGGTGAGTTCATAGGAGGATCTGATATTATCCTGACAATGCACCAGGTAACGAGACAAAACCATGCTGCTGAGGCTTCACCTTTTGACAAGCTTCTATTTGAGTTCTTAATTCTTTTTGTTTTTTGGTGCTCTGTGCAGTCAGGAGAGTTAAAGGAGAAGCTCAAGGATATTGTGAGCAACAAGGACAAGTCGGCATCATAATCTGTGATACTGTCGCAATTTAATTTGGTCTTTGCAAAAGTGATCAGTATTTCTCTTGTAGTCGCTTCATCCTCTTGTATCAGCTGTATGCTTTCGAACTTTCAAGGATTTGTATAGTGTAAATTATTTGACCTATCGGGATGTTTATGTTCTCGACTGAATCCTTGAAAATAAGCATTAGTTCATAAGATGCACGAGGAATACTCCTGATAAATGACAAGGGAGCGTTCTTGTACTCCCTCCTGCGCTGTTTTGCCAAATGTAAGATTGACTTGTTTAAATATCGAATTGTCTTCTTGATGGTTTAAGTATCTCTAACGGATCATTATAAATATATAATATAGGTTAGGATTGAATACATATAAAATTAATATTTTCTTCATCTCATATAAATTACGAAAATGTGATTTAACTTGATTAAAAATAAATATGTTAAAAAAATAATATAATATAAAATAAAAAATTAAAATTTTTTAACATTAAATAATTGTCATTTAAAAAAGTTTTGTGATTTTTTCTAACAGATCATAACGATTCCAAACGACGTTAGATTCAGTAACCACCATCATCGTCGAGTCATGCCAGATCGATGCACGCTAGTACACTACCAGCACTTTTTTCTTCGCCACCCTGCTATGGCTCGGTCAACACGGGTCAATATCAGACACGAGAATCGAAAAGATATAAAATGCAGCCATATCAAACGACGAGAGCGTTTCCAGTTCTGGCGATGTGGGTTAATCATTCATCTTCTAGGGTTTCTCGGATCTCCATTTAGCAAATCACAGCACCCCAAATTCCACATTGTTCGAGACAGCGATTCAGGTCTCGCAACGATGTGTCTTGCTCCTCAGCCTCTGCTCCACCATTGCTGAAGTTTCGAATATCAACACGGTTTTCTGATGTCGTGGAACTCCGATCTAGGGTTTGTGGACAAGGCAGTTAGGGTTTATGGGTGTGATGCTGACTGAAGGTCAGTGTTGATGTTGAGTTGAGTCATTGTGTGCTTGGAATAATCCTAAATGGAAGTTATTGATGAATGTGTGTGTGGTTTGTTTGCAGGGGAGAGCGGTGGAGGGACGAGGCTGTGTAAGTTAGAAGTTTGATTTGGTGGTACATAGTCGTTGCTCTCTCTTGGACGAGTTTTTGGCTCGTTTGGTATCTGTTCAAGCACTCGTATTTGCTGCGGGTATGTGCCTGTGCTTCAGATCGTCTCTCATGTCGAATTCTATTTGATTTTTAGAATTTTTAGACTAAGGGGATGTCTTATTGTCACTGTATGTGTGTAAAGCTTTAAACCACTCGAAGTACGAAGCGGTAAAGACTCTCATTTAGGGACGAGTCTTGGAGGAAAAGATGTGAATAGTCTTATCTTGTGAGTCGAAGATTGTTTTTTAATTGACTAGACCTACATCGGTGATACGTCTTACAACTCGGATGGTATAGGTGGTGACCCTTTGAAGTTCACTTGTTATCGTACGCTTTCATTTTATTCCCATCTTTGGTTTGAGTCTATTCTTTTAACATGTAGATTTAGCATTTGTCTTTAATGGTAAAGTAAATTGATGATAGCATCGATGCTTGGTAATGATTTGGCTCACCCTTCATATGCTCAATAACAATGATCCTCTTAATAATCATGTATAAATCAATAAAAAAATTGATATGTTTAAACTAATAAGATGTTAACATGTATAAACCAATTGAAGGTTGAAACGTGTAGGACTAAAAAAAAAAAAAAAGAACTCTTGAATCACAATAAACACATTGTCAAATAACTTAAGAGGGAGTTGACATGTGTATAACTATTAACCAATAAAAAAAATGATATGTGGAGGACTAATCAAAAAAATTCTCTACATTTGTATTATATACATAGTTATTAAAGCATTAAGTTGACAAGACGAGTCGAGAGCCTGGTCGTCAGTGAGGTGACAAGTCGATCATGTACTATATATACATATTCTTGTACATGTGTACATATATATTAAGTTACTAACAACTAACATATAATCACTCCATTTGAAAATATGATTTCAAATAACATCAAATGAATCCTACAAGACGATAAGCTAGTTAGCAAATAGCAACACATGAAATAACAACAATATATGAGTTTCACATGATAGCAAATCATTTAAAGGTTTCCAAAACAAAAACTAAAATGCTTCATTTAAGGGTTGTTCTCAATTATGGTATGTTTTAGATCTCTAACATGTAAGTGTAATTCAATATCAAGACTCCATGATAGGTACTTTTTTTCTGATAGATCTAGTGTTGTAAATTTCAACTTTGGGAGGCTTATCATGGTTCTCTGAGTACAATAAAGTGACAAATTCGTTAAGTGTATTTATTTTTTAAGAAAATCATATACAAAAATTTTACTTTTTTCGATATATGGATATAGCAGTTTGATGGTAGTAATAAGATTTTTAATTATTACTATCTTATCATAATATGGCAATTTGTTTTATATTGTTTATTTATTGATAAAAGTTATAAAATTAATCAATTTCTATAACCGCTGATAAAGAAAATTTTATTCAATTTCACTTATATATATCCCCTTAAGAACTTTTATTTTTCATCACTATTCTTAAACTAATGTTTTAATGACAAAAATAGAAGTAAATTATTAATACAACGTAAAGAACTATTAATGACAATAAATAATAATTTAAATCGTTAAGATTTTCACATTCTTTGCTATTTCTTCATCATTGGTGAATATTATGTCGTTTGTTTTACCTTAATGAAAATCACAAAATTAAGTTTGACCACTTAGACCAAATGCACCAACATAGAATATAAAATTTCTTATCACTTGTAGATGAATCACACAAAATGGGACAACCACATTAATGTTCGCGGGTGAACCACACAAAAGGGATAAAGCACGCCAAACTTCACTAGTGATCGACTTAGAAGGTGTAAATCACATTAACGTGTGGAAACTAATAAATAGGTTTCCACTCAGACGATACTTTGTTTAATGACGGAACCATAATTGTTTTATTTAGATTATTATTATGATATATATATATATATAAAATCAAAATATGCAATTATAATAAAATATCTTTGTTTGGCTTTCGATCATAACTAGTCAGATTCTCGTGCTGATAATGTGTTATAGAACAGGTGCTCGCGGAGGTTGAACTGATTCATCGAGATATCCAGTTTGATTTTGTCGAACGATAAATGTCGTAACTGGCAAAATAATTAAACTATTTTAGAGGGAGAGAATAAAGAAAGAAAGATTTTCTTCTCTTAAAAATGTGTACAAAACATCTTACAAATGCCATTTATTTATAGAACTCAAAATGATTAATTAACACCTAATCTTATCTAATTAAGATGATTAGACTTTTTAATCATTTTTGGTATATTTTAATAATATATAAAGTAATTGGAAAAAAATTTAGGCTTAAGTAGGTATATAGATATATCAACATGGATTACTATGGATTTTTTTTACAACAGCTTGCTCATTGAGCAACTTAAATTAAAGATAAACAACAGCTTGCTTATTTATACCAGATTAAATAAATAAAAAAATATCTAAGAAAAATCTAAGTTTTCAAGTCTTATTAAAAATGTTAAACAACAAAGCGATCTAATTGTCATATATGGGTAACATTTTCAAACGAAAATAAATGAGATCTAGATTCAATAATCCTATCTTAAATACAATATAAAATCCCAAGAATTCGTAACTTATATCTTAAACAAGAATAATTATTGGCCGAAAAATCAATTAACTGACTTACAAACTACCAAATGCCCAAAGTACTATAGTTTCTCAAATAACTTACACTGTCCACGATCTCCTATGCAATGAAAGCAGGTAACATGTGAGGCATCTAATCTCATGTTATGTAAAACATTATTCTGTAGAATGTGTTTTCCATGAAGAAAGAATGATCCAGCGCCGTGATGTCCTATTCTCTTAACAGTAATGAGGTTGCTTTATGCGCAGGCTTTGGTTATATGTGACAAATATTATGGCCGTGGACAACGAGTAGGAAATGCTGGTAACTTGAACCATGATTGGTGGATGTTGCCGACGATTGAGATGGCATTTATGATCGAATGTTCACGTCCTTGGAGGTGCTAGTCATTCTTTTTGTTATCTGAAGAGACTGGATTTCGACTCTATAGAGCTCTCATGTTGATATTATTGGTATAGAGTAGAAATGTGATCAGTTCCATCGCTTTCTGGTATAGCGAAGGTATTTCACTTCCTGGTTTTTTCCCCTTTCCAGCATACAACTGTTTTAACCTGAAATCTAGATTCCACATTGTGCAGGGGAAAGATTCAAGATGTCCAACTCACTGAATCTCCTCTTGAAGAACATGCGATTAAAAACTCGTTCATTGGTTATTTTGACAAGGAAGTGCGCTGAACATCTCTTCTACTGGTCAGTGATTCATCTTGTTGTTTGTTATTCATGGATATCTTTCTTATTCATGGGGCTTTCTATGTTATGTCGTTGAAGTCTTGACTCTTGAGTGCTTCGTGATATTTTGAAGTTTGTTATTAGTTGCATTCTTAGAGATTTTTCTACCGTTTTCTTTTACATGTCATGTGTCTTATACTCATACCCGATAGATATTTGTTCATTATGCGGTGAAATAGCTCTACGTGAAAATTTCTCTGTAGTATAAGTTTTTCTTTTCCACCTTGAACTAGGATTGTTGGTTGATCCCTCCTATAACTAAAGTTCCATATTTGGACGTGTAATCTAGCTGTAGATATACGCGTTAAGCAAACCTTGTCATTTTCCCAATTATGCATACATTATGGTGGGTCAATGTAATTTGAACCAGCAATAAAAACGAGAAAAAGATAGGAAAATTGGGGCTATGAATTTGGGAGGTGAAATAAGTATTCAGCAAGTGTATAGATTACCAAGTTTGAATAAAATTTGGCAGGGTCACATTCGCCTTAATAAATTTCACATTCTTAGACTAGTCCTATTCGTTCTTATTATTAATGTTATTAATTGTGTATCCTGCTCATACCCTCCTCTAAAAAGGATGTGCTAGCTAGCACTTAGTGCTTGAAAAGTTAGGTGGTCTTGCCATGAAAAGCTTTCAATATCTATAATGAAATCTAGCAGGAGGTGAAGAGAAGAGATTGAGAATTATGGGAACGGTTTAATCGAGCATTATAACAGATGATGATTGTTTTGGTATTTTTTTATGTGAAAAGGTTATTAAAAATGATATGTTATATATATTTTGAGACGCTCTAAAGAAACAAGTGTTGTTTATATTATGGATGGAGTAACTCATCACAACAATTGCACCAAAGGAACATTAATTGGTGATGAAATGTTTTCTTTACTACTTCTAGGCCCATTGAACTTATATGCAATACATCGCTATCTATATATAGACACTGAACTACATAAAGTTGGGATTAGGTTGATGGATTTATTTAAGTCGCCAAATGATATTTATGAGTCCTATTTCTTAAGTTTGATCTCTCGACAGATTGGTTCCTCGACAAGGTTTGCGACCTTTTTTTTTTATAGTGGAATCCTGTAATCTGCTTGTGTCTAGTGCGTTATAGATGACGATGTGCATTGTTCATATTTCAAGCCCCAAGAAGAAGCATTCACATGAAGAGACATGCTTATATACAATAGTACAAATATCGTTGTTGGAATGTTTCTTTCTATCTCAAGTTTGAACTTTTACTATTATTAATGAAAATAAATTCCAATCTTTGCACTGCCAAATCGCCTTCTATTCCTGCTTAGAGTTTAGAGTTTAATGGGCATTCTCTTCACTATCAAATTCGTGCTCTTCCGACTTCGGATGTTGGATCTGCATTAAGCATCGTATCTCTCTCCATGCGACAAACCTTGCTTTTGCTTTTCATTTTTTGGTTTAGAACTTTGCCTTAACGTTTCTTTTTTAATAAAACAGTGCTTAGCTACTTGTAAAATTTCGCTTTTAGAGCTTTCTCATCCTTTTCAACTCGCTGGTAAACATCACCAGATGTTTAAGAGCGACGAGCTTTCTAGTTTCAGGACCGTAACGAAAAATTTAACTCCCTTGCATTAACACAACAACCATAACTAAATGAAGTTCACTCGAATTGACCCGACCAGCAATTCATCTTTACCTCAACACTTTTAAAACCATTCTATTTTAGCTTCGCACGCTCATGCGTCTGATATCGAACCCATTCTACGAAACCATGAATACGTTGTTTGATCATATATGTGTATACCAGAACAGGGACGAGTATGAATTCATAAGTCCTTGCAATCCTCACTTTTCCCCCAACAGAAGGGAGAAAATCTCTGATAGTCTGTAGGCCCTTCTTCATCATGTCATTGTCATTAACTCTCCTCTCTTCTCATTTCTCCACTCTACTCTTCTTCCTCCCCACCCCATTTATGTTGCTGCTGATCCCATTGCAATTGAAAGTTGTTGGAACAGATGAATTACAATGAAGGGACCATCTGATATTACTCATCTTCTTCTTCTAGGAAATCATATGTATTAGCTGACCATGGTAGGGATTAGTGTAATACTACTAGTACTGGATGTAGGATTCATGCATTATACTTATTATGAATTTATGATTGCAATAGAAACTTGAGCCACCTCTCCTTTATACTCACTCTGTTTCAATCATATTGCAACTCTTTTCTTTTAAGGTCCGGCCGAAAGATTGTAAATGTTTTTCTTATTTTAAAACTGTATCAGACCAGATACATCAAATCACCTCTCTACTGGTACAATTAGCTAATTAACATATCTCCTTACTATTTATGTGAACTCCATTAACTCAGCTTAAGTCAACAAAGGTTAGCTCGATCCTAAGCAACCTTTCTCTAGGGTATTAGAAAACAATCTTTTCTCTTATAAATATATTACAGAGATAAGTCTACGTATATCTCGTCCTAATCATATCCCACATTTGATAGGATTATGTGCCTTTGTTACTTTAAGTTTTAACTATGTCTTTAATTTTTTTTTTTGGAAAACCATAAAAGCCCAATGCATACATAAATTCTCAATCCAATTCCAAATGCTATCAACATTACTCCCTTCTTCGTCCCTCATATTTTACAACAATGCAACATGTACGTTTTTTTGCGTTATTCTATACGTATGAATATAAGTTTCGTTTTCATATCAAATCATGTCTGCTCGTCCCGCAATATGTATTAAGTTAAAATACGTAATATACGTATTAAGTTAAAATACGTAATATACAAATATTGATTTTTTACGATAAATCTACAAAAAATATGTTTGAATATCATTATACGCATATCAAACTTTGCATCAGAGTCAAAACGATATAGAATTAATGGAACGGAGGGAGTATGAGACGGATGGTGTATCCCTTGAGCCGCTTTAGTAGAAAGCTGTATATTACTAGGGACAGTTGGGCCTTGCACACCCTCGTGTTACTGGGGAAAAAAGAAAAGAAAAACTCTTTTTGTTGAATGATGGAAAGACCACACTATGAAATAAAAGAAAAAGCCTACTGTTAACATAGTATTGATGTGTAACCGAAAATCCACGAAAATCAATGGCTTTTGTGCATGGGTTTCCTGGGTTGACCTCAACAAAGTTGCCTAGGGATAGGATATTTGACTGATAGACATGAAAAAAATGCAAGCTTTGTAGTCAGATCAAACTCTCATGTTAATTTTATCTAAGTCAAATAATCAAGCTTCAATTCCGACGGAAACAGAAACAATTTCTCGATGCATATCAGATTATTGCTGACAGAGTCAAAAGCAAGATTTATAAGCAACCAGGTCTAGTTTTTACTGTCCATGCATTTGCATGATGCCATGGTCATAATAAAACTACTGATCGATTAGGAAATTTACTTATGAAATAATAGCATATGGTCTTGAAACTGATTAACAAAGAGATTTATGAAGCTGAACTAAATACCAAGTTATCAGCATGTTTTATTTACAGCCTCTTATCCTTCCTCCAAGCAAACCCCTCCTTCACTTCTCACTGTAACAAATTCTACCTTTTCATCCTTTTAACCAAATGCTAGTAACACCATAAAAACATCAAGGAATTTAAACCACCATGATCAGCTGATCTTCCACTGATCATGCCCAATATCAACACAAATCGAAGATGGAGACTTTGACGATCGACAGGATACTAGTTATTGAAGCAGAGGAGGCTAAGCTTTGGCTTGAACAGAGTTGGAGGAGTGTAATCAGGTGGGTGCATGAACTTGCAGTTGGGGCATGAAGGTGAGTTCTTGAATAACATTACAAGCATGTGGCACCTGGTGCAGACTGTGGCCACCATCTCTTGCTGCTGCTGATCATCAGCTTCCAGCGACGACGACCACAATGATAGGGCCGGTGATCCATCCTTGTCGCTCATACCCTTCATACCCTTCATAAAACTGATACCAGTGTTGATCTGTAACTTGGTATCAGTATCCTGCCTCTTCTTGATCAGGTTCTTGTTGTTGCTTTCTTTGTTCACGGAGGTGGTACATGACCCGCATGGTAGGTTGAGATCAAGGTCTAAGCTCATATGCCGGCGAGGACTAGCCGGCTCTGGCTTGACCTCTGCACTCTCTCTTGGGTCCTTGTGTGTTCTCTTGTGAGTTTCTGTATTGTAGAAGTGTATCTGCCCTGACTGTTCCATTAAAACAGTACACAAATGGTTACAATAAAGAACCCTTTATGAAACTTTCTTGAGTCAGGGTATGATCAACACTTTGCTATAAGATTACCTGAATGTCAAGGAACCGTTGCGATTGGGATGGCAACGAGGTGTCTAGGTGGAGTCCGAGATCAGAGAAAGATCTCGGATTCTTCCTTTGGTCATGGCCGTGGAGAATTCCATGATCAGCTTCTGAACCTTGATCATCTTCGACCCGCTTCCTTTTATTGGTAGAGGTCGAGGATGATGAATCCTCGAATACCAAGATCAGATTCCTTTGATCTTTGGAGAAGAAGGGTGATTGAAATGATACCATGATGGTAACCTCAGTAATCCGGAATCAGTATATCGTCCGCTCTCAGTTGCTTCAGGATTAGCGAGGAGGAGGAGGAGTGGGTGGGATCAATGAGAGTGAGTTAGAAAGAGTTGGGGAGTTTATATAGGGGGGGGGGGGGGGGGGAAGCAAAGGATTTAAAATGAAGGTGTGGGGATGAATAAATGGATGGACCATGACATAAACCTTCAACTCTTTTCCTTGGCATGCTCATCTCACATCTCTTTTTTTTTTTCCTTCAAGTTGGCCTCTTCAATAAATAGCAAGAGCTTGAAATCAAGCTTTGCTGATGCTGCTGTTCTCACTTTCTTTCTTTCTTTGCCTGCCCCCCACCTCACCCCCACACTCTTTAATAAGCTCTAACCAACTACTCCTATATATCCAAAATATTTATGCACTGATCTAAATATTCACACCTGACCCTGAAGTTACTTTACTCCTTCCCCCACCTCTATATTATTGGTATTTGATATTGTTGTGTGTATGTTTGCACTTTTGTACTTTCTCTTGATCAACTAAATATTTCTAGTACGGACTAAATGTCTCTAGTACTAGTTAGTAGTTACCACCATTTTTCATACCCTGTGGTTTATGTGTTTGTACCTTTGTATCACATGTTCGTGACTTTTTTGGCTAATGTGTTCATGTGACTGGTTAGGTCTGCTAATTGTTTTCTTGCGGATCAAGTCGATTAAGGATTTAATTGCACAGTGGCGATTAGATGGCATGGTTGGCATGGTTCTGTCGAGCTAATTTTGTGGCATTATGTGTGTGATTCTTGTTAATGTGGTTGCTATGCTACTCTTATCGATTTGGCCAAGCTGTCATAATTATGTAACCACGGGAAAATTCATGTTCAGAACTAATTGAGACGACAGAGTTATATTGTTTAGATTTGTAGAACATTTCAGCACATCGTAGTCCTATGCATGGATCGGTCATCGGTGTGTTGCATAATCATATATCTTTCTATTTATCTATTTTCTCCAGAATGTATGACCTGTTTTTACTGATATGCTTTCAGTTTCCCTGCTTCTACTATCACAGCAGCACTGAAGCTAGTTTGAGGCATGCGATGCTCTTTGGCTTGGCTGATTACGATATTCTCTTAGCATCTAGAGGATCACACTTTCGGCACAAACGAGGTTGGTGTATCAAACTTTTGAGCTGTGAAACACATGCTAAATTTCTTGAAAATTCAATCCCAAACCAATAATGCAGCGCTTATTTCATTTACAAACTTTCCGATGCTTTCCGTCTATATACATACAGCAGTTCCGTCTATCATACTACCATACGCATGACATCTCCGTCTTTTCATTGTTATCATGTTTTGATGTGATATGCATATTAGATCAGGAAAATTACATTGGTAGCTATATGATAGTTTTTGTTACCAGAACCAGAGTGGATATGAACATGAATATGAAGGCAGACCAGTATAGTGCATAGGTGGATTTTAGAGTGTTGAGTGGAATTAATGCACGTAAGGTGATGGTGGTAGAAGTAGCAGCAAATATTTGCAGCAGCTTCATATTTAAAAGTTAATTTACTAACAGTAGCCACTGTAGTTGGCCGTACAACTGCACTCAATAAGATATTAGTACAAGAGGAGAAGCCATAAATCTGATAGTGGGTCAGAGAGAGTGAGTGAGAGTGAAGACGGAAGATGAAAGCAACTTTGAGGATGTTATGAAATCCAACACCAAACGGAGAGAACTCAATCTAGCAACACAAAATACAATTATCTACTTTTGAGCGATTAAATGTTAAACAACTCTTTCTTTAATGATGAGGTCAGGGATTCGATGTGTTTTAGAGCTTTAGGAAACACTCCCTCTATGATAAATATAATAAAACTAAATTGCAAACATCTCATCCTTCAAACACCTTGTATTTGACAAGACTATATCCATTGTTGCTATATTTTGTTTTATGGCAGGAGAGACTCACAATATTATTAGTATCTTAAATAGAAATCCCTGTCTCTTCTTCCCTTTCCCTCTTATCCGACTTCATATTACCTCCTTGAAATAACATACACCCTTTAAGTAAAATTAGATCCGTAGCTATAGTTATATACGTAACGCGTCATTAGACTCCATATCCAATCGTAAATGGACAAACATACCCTCTATGTATAATTAGATCAGCTGTTAGAGTTATACGTGTAACGCGACATGAGACTTCATATATCCAACTAAAATAGGCAAAGGAAGAGAAAGTCATTGAATGAGAGGAGTCTGTCTACAGTTGAAGGAAGGTGGTCTTAAATTTTAGGAGGAGGATGAGAGGATACATAACTCCCCCAACTTCCACGATTGTGTCACCAAAATGAACTGTATATATCCCATACCTATTACTAAGACTACTGCTATTACACATTGTTTAAAGATGATCGTTCGTTGAATCTGGATTGGAATCGAGTCGAATAGAATCCCCATGGTTTAATGTGTTGTTTTCTCCTTTTTGGTTTTTCTGCGGTCTGTCTCTCTTCTTCAAGTCATCTGATCAGCAGCAATGGATTTTCAATATTTCAACTTCAATCTCAACAACCCAGACACATACCCATGACTATATGAATCAATACCCAGCATTTACTACGTTCTTTATTACCTCTCAACACTCTTTCCCTTCATTAATAGCTCCTCTTTTTTTGCTTTCCTTCAACTATATTTTTGTGTATCCGCCTCACTCTCCTCACTCTACTGCTAGAACGGTTGGATTTAATTGTATTCATTGATGATATATAGTACTATGTATGTTGATGTCTAGCTATATACTGGATATTTTTTACACTAACGTAAAAGTTACATTCAATCTTGATGGTCGATTCTGTTTCAATATGTGGTTTTTGTTTGAGTGCTTGGACCTCCTTAACAAAACCATTGATTCTAATGAAATCAAAAAATCAAGATGTATGTAATTCTTATGCTGGTGTGACAGTATCATGAATCCTGAAGCTATAGCTAGGATTTCTCGAACTTCACATTTATCCTTGATATATTTGACAATTGAAAAGTGTTGTTAACCAATTGCCAAAAGACTGAAGTGATGATAATAAGCTCACCCAATGCAAATCATCAAGTGTCAAACAAACACAACAACAAATGGGGTAGGAAGCCCCATATAGTATCATGGGCAGGTCAAGACTGCCATAGAGCCATGTTGCTGCTAGCTCCAATGAGTATGTTCGGTGGATTGATGATAGTAAGCTTATTATATTATTTGTATCTCAACATATATTCCTTGCGAAATCCCAAAGTGTCACACAAACACACAATAATAACCGGGAGTTGCAGGATCTGAATTTGTGACCTCAATGTCTTGGAACCACTTGTACCAAAAATCTGAACTAATGGTAATAGACCCATAATATTATTACTATCTCAATAATTTGTATTCTATGGATTTTTCCCTTCAATCTATGTTCGATCCATCCTTCAGAGTTGAAGCAAATACAAGGTTAAAATATAAGGTGACAACAAATCACCAACATATTTTGATTATCAGTTAAAACTTTTGCTATGATTGATTTCTTCTGGTTATATCCATCGAAGGCGCGCCCATTTAAATCAGCAGCAGCTAAATGCAGCATACTCCAGTCTTATGCAACTTTGAGCTCAGCTGCATGTTACATAAAACTTAAATATCATGGTTAAGAGTAGTTTGGGATCTGATGCCTGAAGAACCTTAAATGATCAAACCCTTTCTATGCAATATCATGAGTGTGATCCCGGTGTACTTCTCAGATACTTCAAAAGAACATTATGTTGATCTATGATCTCCCTAGACAACCTAGTTTGTGTAGTAGCTAATGGATGATATTTTCTACTTGAACTTCTGAAATAGATTCATCTATGCTCTGGTTTTGGTCTATTTCTGTGTTCGATTACTCCTTTGCGTTTTTTAAAACAGCTTTCATTACTTGTCTACACATATTCACGCATGAATATTTTGCTTAAATAGAAGCTAGTTATATATATATATATGGAAAAAAGATAGTTGAAATGATTTTAACTAATTGGTTAAGATGAGTTAATCTTAATCACTGATTTGTCTCAACTATTTTTTTTTTGTCTTCTAATGAGAAAAAAAATCATATATATATTCAAATGCATGTTCATGGTCGAGGGCGGATCCCTTGCTGTAGTGCTTTGTACGGCACTGTTTAGTGTTTTTTTTTTACTGTTTTCCTTCTTCATGTTTTTTTCCCCTTGGAGTTTTGGATCTCATAAATAATACAGCTGGGGACAACACCAAATCCCAACAGCAGGGGACCCGGTCCATTCATGGTTTATTAGTAGAATGGTTTTGGGCTCAATATGATGTGTGTATATGCATGGATTCATGCAAGCTAATTGATTTATTATGAAAATGATGCTCATCCTTGATTTGATTTGATTTGATCAGAATGAGATGATGATGATGATCACTGGCTAGCCATGCATGCAATTCATGGTAGACAAGGGGTACCCTACTCATCTATACATGTCTGTATAGATAAGAGTACAATCATGGCTAGCTCTTATTGAAAAAAGATTTAATTGCATAACAAACTGCCCGTGCTGGCGGATTAATTGCTTGGATACTTCCCCTGCAAAAAAAACAAGAACACCACCACCTCACCTCAAAAAATCGAGACTGTTTTCGTGGAGAACAAACTTTTATAATCAAAACTTTTATAAATATCGACAGAAGAGTTGGTCCAATAATCAGACTCTATGTTATTTCTTAGAAGTTCAATCTTTAAAGGTTCTATCCTCTATTTAGTCCCTTTCTTTTTCTTTTCTTTTCTTGATCAAGTCCTCTATTTAGTCCCTTTCTATTTCTTTTTGTCCATTTTTCTCATCCTTTTTGTATAGTTTCAAGATTAGTAGACGTTAGAAGAACGCTTGGCTGAAGACTGAACCTCCACGAGCTAATTCATTTGAATTGCAATACTGCCACAAATTAATTAATTAACTGAATTAATCAGATAAATATGCCAAAATATTTATTAAAAAGTTGGAAAGACAGCAATGGAAAAAGGAAGTTATATCCTACACCTGCCTTCATTTAATTCCCCTTCTTCTTCTTCCATCCCTTTTAAATGGAAGACTTGAATGCAAAAAATTGAAAGATGAGAGCATTTTGCATTTTGCATTGAATTGAAAATTTAATTTAATTTGAGAATTTAACTACATTGAAACTCCCCTGTTGTTCTTCGTCACCCTCACCACCGGTTTCTTCTTCAATGCTATTGACCCACCTTTCCTACAGTATCCTTTATTAGTTCCTTTCTCCTTCATTAATTTGTTAATTAATTAAATAGACAAAATAATTTGTCAAAGAAAATATAATACTAGTCAAATAACTAGGACTTATTCAAATAATACTTTAAAGAGGATTGAATTCATAGTTTATTCCCTGTTCATTTATTTCAAAGAGTTAGTTAAAGTTGAGCCTGATGCCTTCATGTTTTGACAATATAGCCCAATCTTGACCAGATATTTATTAATTATTACTATCCCTGATAAACCTCACCTAACACTTTGATTCTCGATAATTAGCTTTATCTCAAGTTATCAAGGATTGTCACGGCTCACTATGATGCGCATTGCGTCACTTTTCACTCTGTCCTAAAACTTCAGCTTCTATGGTATAGACTTGACTATGCGTGAAAGGCGGCATGCTTTATTGTGGCTTGATGACCTCTCATCTATCTATAATAGCACTAGGCGTAAGCCTGGGCTCAGGTCTTGTTCATTGCACTTGTGTGTTGTGTCACAAGCATTCTCAGGCTCGTTTGCTGTCTCAGAATTATATAACTTTTGTTAGAATTTGTGTTAATATCTCCTGCCATACTACTCTTCCAGTTATGGTGCTACATTGACATAGTAAGCCAGTAAAATTGTTCAAATAAAGAATAGCCTGCGAAGCATGTAATCTTTGTGAATCAACACTGTGGATAGACTACACTGTAGATTGATAAACCAGCTCGATGGAGTAAGATCTGTGCGATACAGGATTTGAGTTTTAACCAGGAGTACACTATTCTTGATTAAACCCGACTGTGGAGTCACATGAGTTAGTCTACTTAGAATCATAGTGATGTAGGTGATAGTTCTCGATGTGATACACTGGGGTGTTTCGATAAGCACATCTAAATACGAACCTTTGATTTTATACTGGTTTATTGGATCTTTCTGTAGTGATATAGGGATAAATACGAACCCTCGTAAACTTTGAATTGATTTTCTGTTCTCTCAAGAATATGGTCACCTTTTGCGAGAAACAAGCATTGTTTTTGGTACAATAGCTCCTCGAAACAAAATTTTTGCAGGAATTATTCTCAAAGATCAAAGACACTTATTTGTCATCGGTGCAAAGCTCTAGAAGACCTTATGTAAGTTTTCGTGTTTTATTTTGCAGTATTTGAAAGGTGGCATCTTCTCATGAAATTGGAATGTTCCTTGGGCTAAAAGGTTCTGCCAAAGTGAGTTCAGCTCAAAAGAAAGTTACATGGCCTTTATGTTATTGGGGTTGATTTTCATGCACATATACTAGTAGTAGTTTCATGTCCATCATCATACAGCAAAAGCACTTTTTGATGCTGGTCTAGCTTTCTCTCTATCACATTGGGATCTGATATTCAGATTCTGATTAAATATTGTTCTGTAAAATCGCAAATCAGTACTGTTTGTTTGTTTAGTTGGTTACTTAGTTGCAACATCTGTCCAGGAAGTGTACATTGTACTCATCTTCAGCTCTTGTTACTTGATACTGAACTCTAAGATTATATGGAGTACAGTGCTCTGAGCCTCGCCTATGATAAAACTCTATAACATCGTCTATCAATGGCATCTCCAATGCTTTATCCTGGTCTGGATGTGGTATTGGGTGAATGCTAGTTGCGCAAAGTGATTTATCTGTTCTCTCCTTGTTCGGTCTTTGGTTTTTACTTTTGCAGTTGGAAGCTCTGGTATTTGGATTGTTAAATAGCGTTGTGACAAACTCTTGAGTTTCCTGTTAGCTGTTGTTTGGTTTCTGGGCGTTGATCTTGTTTGTTCCTCTGCTGTTTGATGAAACTTAGCATTTCCCTCATGTGGGTTCTACCTTATCATATATATATATAAAGACAAAAAGAAGGGATATAGAAAGCAAGATTGGTTTGGCCGGTACATATGATATGTACATATATATTAAATGTGACAATGCAACTTGGGGGTAGAATTTGTACTTTCTCTGCATCTCCATGGAAGCTTGGACTAACAAGCTTCCGACGGCAACTGGACATCATTTTGCGCACACGGACGGCAGCAGCAAAGCTTGAACATATGGATACTAAGGATCTTGATTTGTTCACAACTAAAACAAAGCCTATGAATAGGCATGAATCCAGGAGCTTCAAAATCATCTTAAACACACAAACACAGCAAGATCATCAGAGATGAGAAAAATACCCAAGTTTTGGATATTGAGTGGGATCTTTTACAGGTGTATGTTTTAACCCAAGAGAGAAAAATTAATGAGAGTTATCCCGGTGATTATAATTCTGTGACAATGTCTTGGGATGAAATTTGTAATCTGAATATTTTGATATTATAACGGTGTCGTGATCTTTATTTATTTGATTTTTAGAGGGTTTTTTATGTAAAAATATTGATGTCGTTTTTATTTATTTTAAGCTATTTGATTATCTCATTTGAATTGCACGGTGAGGAAACAAATGTCGGATAATTTCCTTTACATCTGATATCGATTTTTTCCACCAAAACTTTTGTGTTTCTAATTAGCTGGGATGGAGCTACTGTGGAAACAAACACGACCGTGTTCATGATGATTGTATTATCCTACGACATGTTTTCCTGGCCTGTGGTTCTTTCTGTCTGTCTTCTGATTGACAAATCTTCTTTCGTATTGTCACTAGTTCTACCTATCATACCATGACATCATCCATTTTTGACACACTTGATGAGTACACTGAAACGATCGGCACTTGATGAGTACATGATTGGGTTTTATTGTGCTTCCAACAAAGCAGGGTCTCATAAGTTGAAGTCACGGAGATAGCATCTATGACCCAGGAAACAAAGGCCTTCGATTTTAGATCTTCCACAATTCTTTTCATTACAAAACATATGCCGTCTGTTTTTTTTCCCAATCCAATGCAACCTTCAACAATGTTAACATTCTGGACCTGAAGCTCGGGCACTGCAGAACTTCCTCTCGACAAGCTCTCTACATGTCGACTAAGCTATAGATTATTGTACCCTCTTGTGAACCTGTTCCAATACCAATGTTTCTCCCATACAGAAGACATCGAATCGATAGGAATGCCTTTGGTTTCTGGCAAGAACAAGGCTATGAAGAGCGTCATGATGACAACCCATCCAGCATGGAAGAAGAATGCGCCGAACTTGAATTTGCATAGCATGGACAAGAAAGTCTGGGAGAGCACAAAGGTGGTGGCAAGGTTGACTGCCACGCTAATGCTCTGTCCGATCGGCCTGATCTTCAAAGGGAAGATCTCGCTTGGGATGACCCAGGTCAGAGGACCCCATGACCAGCCAAAACCAGCACCAAATATGCACATGAAGACTAGGATCAGCAGCGCATCGCCCTTGGGTATTGGATTCATCCCAGACGCTCCAAGCGTTAGAGCAAGCAAAACTCCAATGGCCGCCTGTGTATAACAGCAAAATACATAATGTAAGTGCGAAGAAACGGTTGATCATGTACCTGTGGACATGTACCATGACATCATAATTGAGCATGGTATGCCGCAGCTTTTGAGATTCAGTGGAAACTTGTCAGGAGATTTAGCATCAAAACATTTGCGACACGAGCATTTGTGTTGAGTGGAACTCAGGGTTTACGCGAAGCGGTTTCCTAGATATGGAAGAACAGAATTTGCAGTTGGAGGGCAGTTAAGATACCTGGCAAAGGAACATGAGCACGCCTCCTTGCAAGAACAGGAACCTCCTTCCATACCTATCAACAGCATAAGTTGAAACAAGGATCGAGAAAATGTTATCTATGCCAAGCACGATTGCTGCAATGAAACCGGACTCTGCTCCAGCGCCAACCATTTGAAAGAGCGCTGGTGCATAGAAGGCGATGATAAAGATCCCAGAAATCTGCTGGAAGTATGGAATAGCCAGTGCCATCACCAAATGAGGCCTATATTGTCTCTGGAATATGGTGATCAAAGGCACTTGACTTGCAGCTTTTGCTGCGTCGCTTGCCTTAACCAGCTCTGTCATCTCTTCCTCCACTTCATCCCGCCCACGTATCCTGACAAGCACCTGCCTAGCCTCTTCTAGCTTGCCTCGTTCCACCAAGCTGTTAGGCGAGTCCGAGATGAAGCATCCACCAATGAGCATTATCAGTGATGGGAACACAGCGGAAGCAAGGGAGAGCCGCCAGCCATTGTCTAACTTCGCTGTGAAGTAGTTGATGGTGCTAGATACAAGGACGCCTAGGCCTATGAAGAGATGGAATCCCGTGTTGAACGCCCCTCGCCACTTTGGCGGAGCCACTTCTGCTAGATATAATGGAGCAGCCTACAATGGTTCCAGATACTAATACTTCAGATATATTTGTTTTACACTCAGTAATGAGTTTTGAATCTTGATGAATTGGTTAGTCATGATATCCTTTTTCCATAATCGAAGCATAAAGTTATGCTTTGTTGGAAATATGAAAAAACATTTCCGGGCAGACGAGTTAGAAAGCCTCACCTGATTGTTGAAGCCGATTCCAACACCAAAGAAAAGACGGCCCAGTATGAGCATTGCAAAATTTTCAGCTAGGCCATTCAATATACCACCCATGAGGAAGTTGAAGCCGCCGAGCATCATGGTGAACTTTCTTCCCAAGCTGGCCGTGATCCTGCTGGCCATCATAGAAGATATGAAACCAGCAATGTAGAGGGAGGATGTGAAGGCGGTCAAGGCGTGGCTGTCGTAGGCGCAGTATACTGTCGTTTTAACATCTTTTGCCTGCCTCAGAACTTGCGGGAAGAACTTCTCCAAAAATGGCACCATCGTCGTTACACCACCTGTGATAATTAGCATTTGCGGAGTCAAGAAAACAGAATCAGATGTCGTGAATTCGAGAAACTAACCAACAGTATGGACATATTTGCGCCATGCAGAGTTCAGATACAATCTTTGGCCTTAATGTAAGTTTCAGTTTTTTAGAGTTTGAGTTCTTCGACGTGATATTTGATTGAAATCTTATGTCAAAATCATGTTTCATGATTTATTTAGCAATAGATAAGAAGAGATTCTGCTCAAGGTGCATCTCATGTCATTTTCACTTTTCAAGTCCGAAAAGACTCACATGAGGGAACATGAACAGGACATACTTCTTTTATGAAAGATCATCAACAAAGCAATGAAGGTTTAAGGGGAAAGAGAGATGCTGGACCTGAAATTCCGATGTCATAGCCGAAGATGAGTCCACCCGAGGCAGCAACTATGCAGGTGATCAACACCTGAAGTGTCAACCTGGCGCCACTGCCATCACCATTATCTCCATGGGAGCTGCCGGCGCTGACATTTCTGTTGTAAGCAAAAGGTCCGCCGGCCATCTCCGCTTCTCCCAACCTCCCTCTTTGATGCAAAAGGGAACTATTCTGTGATGAAACGTTTCAGGCCTTCAGCATCAATATAGTGTAAATATAGGATTTTCTAAGGTAGAAATACCACTGAATAATAATTTACAGCTATAAGAACAACCAATGGTTAATCTATACCCATGTAGATTGCCAAATCAAGAGAAATTGGCAGCACATCGACTAACCAAAATCAGGTTTTTCTGCTATTTTTAGCTCCTCATAATATCCCTGCCTCCCTCATTCACGTTGTAATCTGTATCTACAATGCTTTTTAGTCTTATTTGGATGTTTCAGGACAATGACAGCGTGCCGAAACAATTTCTCTTATGGTTTAAATGGTTTGATACAGGACTTTGAGGAAATTTTTCCCGTTCTGAGGTATCTTTCTTTGGAACAAGATTTCGCATAAACGCGTCATCATGCAATACATCTTATTGTGATGGTTCTGATACATATCAGGCTCTCTTAACCTTCATCAGGAGTTGCATTTCAGGATAACTGTTATTTGTATTTCTATAATGTAGTAACATTTATGCATTCAATATGAGAAATGCTCATCTGTATTTATAGATATCAGGCCAGGGTATGCAGAATGAGATTAGAGTTATTGGAGCTGTTTCGAATGTTGAGTAGTTACCAAAACGTTCAAAACCTGATGAACGTAATGACCCTAAGTGTCGATATTATCTATCTATCAGCTGTTAACGAGCATATTTATCTAGAACATTAACCAGGGTTATTACAAGCACGTACCAATTAAGTATTATAATAATATATTGTTTCCTGTAAAATGAATAGGATTGTCTGCTTTCCAGTATAATCACCAATAGGAAAGTATTGCACGGTCGACCACAAATATTGTAGACAAACAACCTGGAATCGGTGTATCGGACTACAAACTAATTACAATTTCTAGACAAAGAACTATCCACAATATGCCTAACCTGAACTAATAAGGCTCCTCTTTCACGAACCTACGACAATACCAGTGCTACTTCCAAACAATATCCATTGAATCCAAGGGAATTCCCTTCATCTCAGGCAAGAACAGCGAGATGAAAATAGTCATGATGGCAATCCATCCTGCATAGAAGAGAAGCAGTTCATACTTGAAGTGGCAAAGCATAGTCAAGAACGTCTGCGCGAGCACGAATGTGCTGCTGAAGTTTACTGCGACGTTGATGCTCATCCCTGTCGTCTTGATCTTGAGAGGGAATATCTCGCTAGGAACGAGCCCCCATGACCACCCGAATCCTGCAGCGTATAAGCACATGAGGACTATACCAGCACGGCCTCTGGTTTGGGTATGCGCTTCTCTCCTGCTGCTCCTGCTGGTACACCTAGCAGTATAGCCAGCGCAATCTGCACCAGTAAACCATACATGTCTCTTACATTCATATGTTAAGCCAGATCGGCAAGAACTATTTCAGTTTTCTTCGTCGTGTTTTCTCGAGTAGAATCTCCATTTTGCTTTAGTTTGTCTGTCGCATTTCATGGGACATTATTGATAGTAGAAGTTAGCCAACACCAACCCTATGCCTATGAAGAACTGGAATCCTGTGTTGAATGCGCCACGTCATTTTGGTGGCGCCACTTCTGCTGGGTATACAGGAGTCGCCTGCATCAAATAACTAGCTCCAAGACATCTCAACTAACTCCTTACGAATCTCCCAATGAATCGAACTTACTCTAATACGAACTGATGCAGGAAGGACGTGCGACTCACTCGAATTTAGTGGAACCTCTCGAAACGTAGAACTTCAATCAACTAAAGAACCTTGTTCATCATAGGATTGGGATAAACAAGTCATAAAAATGGAATCCAATTCTCCTCTTTACGATAAAAATAATCTTGAATCCAAGCACTTGATAACTAAGTTATTTCATAAATATAGGCCATTCAACTCACTAGCTAAACCTGTCCATACCTAGGTACAAAGAATATAGCCATATGTGAAATATGATAATTTGCATCATATAGGCCTTGAACCAAATAGAAGAATCCAGAAAACTCGAAATCCGCGCCAGAAGGGCGGCGTCCGAGAGCAATAGAGGATGTCCTGGTTTCGTTTTCTCGCAGCAAGCACCGCATCCGGACGTCACCATGACTTGTGTTTTGTTGCTTTGTTGTTCGACCTATGCACATATTTTCAGCAAATATTCACATCCGGACGTGAACATCATTGCTTCTTGGCGCTTTAGGAAAATCCTTGCACATCCGTTTGTTAGTCTTCTTACACTTTTCATGATATTTTCAACAATCCGATATATTTTGGATAAATGTAAATGAAACCATAGACAAAGGGAGTGAAAATTGCGTGACAGAGTCTTGTTCTCCTTTATCGGATCATGTGTGTTGTGTTTTCAGCTCAGTTGAGAAGGTGAGCATTGTTTTGGGGTCCAGTGCCAGATGATACGGACTGGGCTTGGAGTCTGGCCCGAACATGATCCGATCCAAGAAAACCTAATCTTGAGCCCAAGATCCGGAAAGTTCTCTACTCTTCTAACAAATTCTCCAAACTTGTAAATACTTAGTTATTTACCTAGAAGAGCCTAGAACATTCTTGTAAAAGTTAGGGTTGGAGGATTCTAGATCTCGGGTTCTAGAGACTTCCATTGAGATGTATATAAGGCGAGCTTAGCTCATTTGCCAAGCCATCCTCGGAAACACAATACAAGCAATACAAAGCATCCAAGTTCTCCCAAACACTCACACTCTCAAAGTTATTACTCGGTTGTTAGCACTCTCACAAGTTTTGAGCATCGTCTCAAGAGGGAAAATGATGAACTTAGATACGAAGCCAAACGTGTCTAGGTGCCGCACGGTCTTGAAACAATAAGCCCGTGACACAGAGGAGCCATTGTTGACTCTCTCAACTTTAATTCTAGATAGTTTGAGGATTTTTTTGGAGTTAAATGCATTGTGCACTGCTAAAAAGTTTAGAGCATGTTCAATGGAGTGTAAAGAGATTGGGTAAAGTTGCTAGACATTGCCCAATTCTCTTATAACTTACAAAAGAGTGAGGCCACGGGAGTAAGCCCTTTCGAGCTCGCTACGGGACAGCAGCCCTTAACACCTCAAACATTGGCAAAGTCATATGCGGGAGCAAGTCCAAGTGCCTTTCATTTTATCAAAAGGTGGCGTCAGGAGTCCGAAATGGCCAAAGCAAACTTGGCCAAGGCAGCAAAGAAAATGAAAAAGTGGGCAGACACGAAACGAAGACACGTGAGGTACCGGGAAGGAGACTTAGTCTTGATGAAACTGCTTCCTCACACGATCAAATCCTATAGCAAGACACACAAAGGGCTGGTTTGGAAATATGAAGGCCATTTTCCCATCGAGAAACGGGTGGGAAAGGTTGCTTACAAAGTGACTTTGCCATCACACATCGAGACGCACCCGGTCTCCATGTGAGCTTCTTCAAACCTTACAACGCAGACATGGAAGACCAGGAAAGGAACGAATCGAAGCGTGCTCCACCAAGTATAACTACTTCACACAAACACGAGGTGCAAGAAATCATAGCACACCGAGTCATACCTCGGCGAGGATCACATTGCAGCTATGTGGAATATTTGGTACGATGGAAAGGGCTACCCGATAGCGAGACAAGCTGGGAGCATGAGTTGTTTTTGTTCAAACACAAAGACCTGATCGAGACCTACAAAGACGCGACAAGGACGTCGCGTTATTAGGTGGGGGAGAATGACACAGCCTGGGCTTGGAGTCTGGCCCGAAATATGGCCCGATCCAAGAAAACCTAATCTTGAGCCCAAGATCCGGAAAGTTCTCTACTCTTCTAACAAATTCTCCAAACTTGTAAATACTTAGCTATTTACCTAGAAGAGCCTAGAACATTCTTGTAAAGCCTAGGGTTGGAGGATTCTAGACCTCGGGTTTTAGAGACTTCCATTGAGGTGTATATAAGAAGAGCTTGGCTCATTTGCCAAGCCATCCTCGGAAACACAATACAAGCAATACAAAGCATCCAAGTTCTCCCAAACACTCACACTCTCAAAGTTCTTACTCGATTGCTAGCACTCTCACAAGTTTTGAGTATCGTCTCAAGAGGGAAAAGGCTGAACTTAAATACGAAGTCAAGCGTGTCTAGGTGCCGCACGGTCTTGAAACAATAAGCCCGTGACACAGAGGAGCCATTGTTGACTCTCTCAACTTTAATTCTAGATAGTTTGAGGATTTTTTTGGAGTTAAATGCATTGTGCACTGCTAAAAAGTTTAGAGCATGTTCAATGGAGTGTTACATGTAACGTCAAAATCAAAATATAGCATTTTACTTTGATTGTTGTATCAATGGATAATATTTTGTGTGTTAAATTTTAAGAATGTTAAAATTAATGTTAAATTTGACATAAATTTTTATAATATTATATTATGTCATGTCATATATTTTATCCTCCTATCTTCATAAAACCAAAGGAAATAAGGTGATTGTTGAGAAATGGTAAAATATAGCATGATAACATTAGAACAATATTGTTAAATTATGAAAACCTTATACTATTTATTGTCAGTTTATGAAATAACTTTGTTAAATATAGCAATTACCATAGTGGATGCTCTTAGTCCTCCTTCCGTCTCACAAAAAATACAACAGTTTAATTTGATATATGAATTTATGTGTGTGTTGAATTTATAGGTAATGATTGATTTGTTCTTGAGGTTGCGTGAGAGAGGACTGAAAAAAAAATAGTGTGATATAAAATATAAAATATAAGTATTTCGATAATTTTATAGAAATAAAATTTTAAATATGAAATTATTGTATTTTTTGTGTGATTAGATACATTTTTCATTGGGATAAGGAAATAGTAGATTAGATGCTAACTAACCCATGATCATACTATGAATTAGCTATATAGAAATGGACAGTTCAAGTTGATCAAGCCACTTAGCTCTCTTTGTTTATAGAACTTATAGATATTTTCTTCATTTCATATTAATCGAAATGATTTTTACCTGATATGAAAATTTATGTGTTTATTATTATTATTTTGTGCTAGTGAAGTTTATCAGAGAAGTTGAGATAGAAGTTAGTGGATAAAAACAGATGAAATTGATTTAATATTTTTTTTATGTTAAAAAATTATAAAAAAGAAATTTATTTATTTATTTTTTATTAACATGGAACGGAGGAGTAAATGTTTTTAGTAAATAAAGTCAACATGAATGAGGTTGTAAATGAATTGAATCAGTTTGCGAACCTGTTTGATTCGTCTCGATAGAAGTTTGACTCGAGTAAATACTAAGTAAGCGAGCCAAGTTAGAGCCAAATTTTATGCTCGTGTAATTAAATGAGTCAATCTCAAACTTACAATAACTCGATTTGATACGTCATGAATTGATTTATTTAAAAGTTCATGAGCCGGCTCTATTTAAGGTTTGTGTTAAATTTTTGTACATATATAAATATTTAAGGCTCATGTTTACCATATAATAATATTTCAATATTTAAGGCTCATTATCATTTATTTGAAGAACGTAGATTTAGGATTTTTTCTTATTTCTTATTCATACAATAAATGTTTTTAGGGTTTTTTGTCAAGAGATTTTTTTCCCCACATAGCTATGATCTGATTTCCTATTATCTATTATTTGTTGGATCTAATCTTGATATGGAAAACACACATGTACAGTACACACGCGTGTACAGTACACACGCGTGTACAGTAACATCCACCACTGTTCATCCATCGGCCACTGTTCATCTTCACGTTTTTGTCCAAAAACGTGTTTAGCAAAGTTTGATTGATTCGTACAAAAACGTGTTTAGCAAAATTTGATTGATTCCTATAAATAGGTTAAGATTGTAAGCGTAGTAAGTAGCTCAGATTGAATAAGAAAAACAAGAGAAGGAACGGATTTGTCCAACCAAAGATCTGAGTCTCACCTATATTTGGTATCAGAGCAAGGAGGCGGTGTATACATATTCCGGTCGAGGAGATATCGACCGAGGACATACCTGCCTGAGGTGGCCGCAGCCACCAGATCCAGCCGCGCCAGGACCTCCAGTGTGCAGCCCCGAACTTCCCCAGGCCACCAAAGACCGCACAGCCTCCGAGACCGCAACGGATAGATCGAACCCCGAATCCGGTCTGTAAGGAAGTCGCCAAATAACCAAGCCGTACGAAGGACGGACCCCCCACTCCCAGATCCGCCGCTTCACCGCGGTCAACCGCCACAGCCAAGTCCAGCTGTTCCGATAACATCACAAGATCAGAGTCCTCGAGGCTCTGTTTCTCGTGGACCGCACCCGATCGAGCCGCTGTAAAGTGGAGAAGGCTGGTGCGAGTTTTGATTTTTCCAGGCGGAGTTTTTGGAGGAGTTAGAGGGAAAAGTTAAGTAAGAAAGGTGACTGGGCAGGTTTGAGTTTTGAGTGATGGGTATTTTCATAAAACAAAGTGGAGTGTTTTGTGGGTTAAAAAAAAAATAAAGGGCAACAAAACAAAGGGGGAAGCATGGGTGAGAATTGGGTACGGAGAAAGACAGGAAAGGGTAAAAAACAAGTGAAGTAAACGAAAAAGAAAAGAAAGTAGGAGACCAAGTAAAAAAAAAAGCAGAAATCGTTTTTTTTATATTGTTTTTGTGGTGAGTGTGAAATAAAACAAAAGGATAAAAACGCAAGTGCATGGTGTTGTGGAGCGTTGGAGCGTTGTTTTTTTTTAATTGTGTACACGTAAAAAAAATTGTGTACGTGTTTTAAAAAAAAAAACAATATGTGTTTTAAAAAAACAAAAAAAAAAGTTTTTTTTTTAAAAAATTCCCAACGATGTCAATTATTTCCCAGCAAGCGTCAAATGAAAGCGGCGGAGTGTCGTTCAATTTTTCGATATTGAACTCCTCAAATTATACGATATGAGCAATAAAAATGGAGGTGATCCTAGATGCCCATGAAGTATGGGAGGCGGTCAAACCAGCGGAGAAAGATGAAGTCAATCCGAGAAATGATAAAAAGGCACGTGCCTATATCCTCCAGACAATTTCCGAAAATGTTCTTCTTCAGATTGCAAAGAAGAAGACGTCGAAAATAATTTGGGAAAGCTTAAAGACGAGGTACCTTGGTGCCGATCGAATAAAAAAGGCTGGGTTACAGACATTGAAAAGTAAATTTGGCGCGTTGCGGATGAAGGAACCGGAGTCAATTGATGAGTTCACCGGAAAACTCAGTGGCATGTCAAGCCGATTTTTCAGCGTAGGTGCAGATCTTGATGATGCTGCACTCGTCAAGAAATTACTCGGCTGTGCACCTGATAAGTACTTCACAACCGTAGTCGGGATCGAAAAATTTTACGATCTTGAGACGATGCCGTTCGAGGAGGTCATAAGGCGGTTGAAGGCATTTGATGAGGGAGCTCGACTCCGCGAGAACACCGGTAGTTGTGGTAGTGAACGGCAGGCACCCCAGAGGACCAGCACTGGGGAAGCTTCGTCATCTGCTTAGGAATACGAGTCCGGCACCTGAGACGGAGGTAAAGACGAGTGGCGCGAACGAGATCGCGGAAGGAGCGATCGAGATGGCAAGTATACAGAGTGTCAGGGAGGTGCGGGAAGCACCGGCAGTAGAAGTCGTGATAAAAGCCATATTAAGTGTTTCAACTGTGGGAAGATGAGACACTAGGCTTCGGAGTGTCGCAGTAAGCGACGGAACAACGAAAGGTAGTACACATACGCTGCTCCGGACGAGCCAGAGTTATTGTTTTCCATGACTCAGGAGGAGACACGAGCTACACAGTAAGACGTCATACAACCGAGAGAAGAAAGGGTGGTAAAGGTGTTTTACCATGGCGAGGAAGAAAAGACATCAGCTAAGGATGTCTGGTACCTAGACAACGGTGCTAGCAATCATATGACGGGACGACGAGATATGTTCCAAGAACTTGATGAGAAGATCACCGGGGAGGTGAGGCTTGGCGATGGTAATGTCGTTCAAGTCAAAGACAAAGGAACGGTCGTGTTCCAATGCAAGAATGGAGATCAGTATATCCTCCACGAGGTATACTATATTCCTAAACTTTGCACTAATATCATCAGTCTTACACAAATGACAGAGAATGGGAGCGAGGTGAATATGGTAAAGATGCCATGAAGGTGTATGACAACGGCAAGTTGTTGATGTTCGTGAAACGCACATCAAATCGCCTTTACAAGATTAGTTTGGAGTTAGCCAAACCAATCTGTCTCCTAACAAGCTTCGAGAAGCCGGAAGGTGTGGCAGGCGCAAGAAACTCAACCGATGGTGTAGCTTGTTCGCCACCTGTGGCAAGAGAGGCAAGTCCATATATTTCGACTTTGCGCATAGAAGTTCTGGGTTCCCTCGACACCAGCAACGGTGAATTCCAACGACGACGATGGGGAGATCGTCGACGAGAAAGGATGCGCAGACAGCGCAGAGGAAATGATAGTAGTCATATCGCATCAAGAACTATCTTAGATTCACAAGATAATGTGGATTTGAAATGTAAGACGCATGGTGCCTTCGAAAGAGGAAAATGGGTCATTGCTGAAGATGACATCTCTTGCAATAGGAATGAGATTAGAAACCTCATTGGAAGCAAGGGATCTGGTGGTGGTAAGAAGAAACCCGAGACCAAATCAGAGAAGAAGGTCGATGAGGAAAAGAGTCGTCTGTTCTGGAATCATGTCAAGATTAAGGGGGAGTATGTTGGATCTAATCTTCATATGGAAAACACGCGTGTACAGTTCATCTCCACATTTTTGTACAAAAACGTGGTTAGCAAAGTTTGATTGATTCCTATAAATAGGTTAGGATTGTAACCTTAGTAAATAGCTCAGATTGAATAAGAAAAAAACAAGAAAAGGGACGGATTTGTCCCACAAAAGATCTGAGTCTCACCTACATTATTGGTTTGGATTTCTTTGCAATGAGTTTAATGATGAATTTTATGTTGAATTTTAATAAAACTGTGTACGGATTGACTTGAGTGAAAAATGAGCCAAGTCCTAACTTTAATATTTATGAAACAAACTTGATGAGCTCGACTCGATTAGATTCGAATCAAGTTTGAACTCAATCTCAATCCTAATATTTACTAAAATGATGATGTTCGGTTTGATTTGACTCGACTCATTTACACCCCTGATGTGCATCTGATCTCAATTTTTGAATCGAAGATCGATATTTCTTCATGCAAAACCATCGAAAGATCATTACCATATATAGTAGTATCTGTTTATCTTAGAACAATTGAGAAATTTTTGCTGAGGACCTCAAAAAGTAGCGACCGTCAGTCTCTCATCAATTGAACCGATATTTCTTGACTTATATCTGCTTCATGACAGGCATAACGACTGTCCGACGTCTACGAGATGATGTAGCATTTGACGATCCTTCGTCCTTATAAACAGGCGACGAGATCAACATCTCCCCTATAAGGAAGATAAAGACATAATGTGGAGAAGGCTAGGTCTAATATGCAAATTACAATGAGGGGCATCAAACTACAATCACATCAACAATGACAACTCGGTCAGATCTGATCAACATCCGCCACAGAGGTGTTCTGTTGTAGAAAGAGAGACGGAGAAATATCTGGAAGGGAGAAAATGTGATTAGATCAATAACCAGAGTACAGCACAACACGCGTCCTGGAGACTTATTACAATGCAACATGTGTCCCTAGGACTTATTCAACACAACATATCACAATACAAGACTACGTACCATACAAGACTATATCGTCAAACAATGTTGTTGTTGTTGTTGGAGTGGTCAAATGGCAACAAAACTGGATGAGTCATTTTTATGGAATAAGAAATGCTGTGTAGTTCTAGACAAGAAGAAACTTCCCATTTTATAGAATAGTCATAACCAAGTTACTGATTCAAATGTGAACAAAAAGTTCATGTCAATCAAAATCGTTGAATCTGCAGGCAAACTAACCCCAATATCTGGTATCATTTCCAATCCAATAGTCTAAGTCCATTTTGGAAAGGGAAAAAAAAACCAAAATAATTATAATATCTAATTAGAATTTATATTTATCGATATATTTTGTTTTGTATACAAAACACAATATGCCTAACCAGAACTAATAAGGCTCCTATTTTACGAACCTATGCCAATACCAGTGCTGTTTCCAAACAACATCCATAGAATCCAAGGGAATGCCTTTGGTCTCAGGCAAGAACAGCGCGATGAATATAGTCATGATGGCAATCCACCCTGCATAGAAGAGGAACAGACCGTACTTGAAGTGGCAAAGCATCGTCAAGAACGTCTGCGAGAGCACAAACGTGCTGCCGAAGTTCACTGCGACGTTGATGCTCATCCCTGTCGTTCTGATCTTGAGTGGGAATATCTCGCTAGGAACGAGCCAGGATAGAGGACCCCATGACCACCCGAATCCTGCAGCATATAAGCACATAAGGACTAGCACCAGCACGGCCTCGGGTTTCGCTATGTGCTTTTCTCCTGTCGCTCCGGCTGTAACACCTAGCAGTATCGCCAGCGCAATCTGCACCAATAAACCATATGCATCTTTTACATCGATGATAAGTTAATCCAGATCGGTGGACAGAACTATTTTATTGTTCTCACTGTTTTCTCATGTTGAATCTTATATTCATTATGATGTTTTTTTTTTAAAAAAGGAAATCTAGTTTTTTTTTAATGAATCTTATATTCATTAGTCAACTGAATAATCCGTAAATCAAAGCACCTTTTAAAACAGTTTTCGTTGACGGGTTCACCACCACCGAATAACCTACAAAAACCCGGAGGATCTTTTAAACCAGTTTTTCTTTCCTCTTCTTGGAGAAATTGGTTGAGCGGCTTACCATGTGAGGTGAGAATGATCTCCATATTCATTATGAAGTTGTTAGTGTTGTAATCGCAAAATTCATGACATACACAGATAGCTCTAGCAGTAGTAGCAAATGTACCTGGCAAACAAACATCTGGATCCCGCCCTCGAGGAATAACAACCTTCGACCAAATCGATCCACCGCAAATGTAGACACAAGAATGGAGCCAAGATTAACCAAACCGAGTATGATGGCCGAAAGCAGGGCAGAGTCACTACCAAAGCCAACAGACTGGAACAACACTGGAGCATAGAACGCTATCACGTTGATCCCCGTCACCTGTTGAAAGAATGGTATCAAGATGGTCATAACCAGGTGAGGCCTATACCGTCTTTCGAAGATGGTTACAAAAGGCTCCTCGACCACTGCTTTCGCCACTTCACTCGCCTTGATCAGCTCAGCTAACTCAGCTTCCACATTGGAGTCAGCTCGTACCTTGGCCAAAGCCTTTCTGGCTTGATCGAGCTTGCCTCTATCAACGAGGCTGCTAGGGGAGTCAGTGATCATTAGAGCTCCTAGTGTCATGATGACAGCCGGCACAACAGCGAGACCAAGGGAGAGCCTCCAGCCAAACTTTATCTTGGCTGTGCCATAATTGATGCAGTTCGCGGACACCACTCCTATGCCTAAGAAGAAATTGAATCCTGTGTTGAATGCACCACGCCATTTTGGCGGTGCCACCTCTGCTAGGTATACAGGAGTCGCCTGCATCAGATAACCAGCTAAATTTATCTTGAGCCACATTATAATTCAGAAATGCACGAATTCTCGGAATTAAATTAGTGGAAGTGAGTTCCAACCTGGTTTGTGAAGCCAACACCAAAGCCTAGGAAAATGCGGCCCAAAATGAGCATGGTGATGTTCTGAGCTCCGCCATTGACTGCAGCACCTACAAGGAATGTGCAGCCGCCAAGGACCATGGTGAACTTACGACCAAAGACGGCTGTTACGCGACTAGCAACCAGTGTGGCGGCTAATCCTGCTATGTAGAGCGACGATGTGAACGCCGTCAACACCTGACTGTCATACACACAGTACACGTTTGTTTTCGCGCTCGCTGCCTTTCTTAGTATAGATGGGAAGAACTTTTGCAGAAAGGGAACCATTGTCGTTACGCCTCCTGTAATTTAAAGGAAATATAATCATCTCGTATGTCCAAAGTCCATACTGTCATCTGTGATCCATGATCAAGACTTCCTGGTCATATACAATCACAAATGTCGGTTTGTTCAGGAAATGAGCTACCTATTATATTATGTATGTTTTCAGGTGTCGCCTCAGAGTAAATACTTGGGGCTTCAAACACAATCAAACTAGATCTTTCTCAGGCATTAGCTTCTTATCTACTATGTGCAAGTGTTTTGCATTATATCCATCTTCTTCATCGTCAAGCAAAGGTGCGACTCTTCGCCACAAATCCCCGCCTAGACATCGGTTGTCGGATGCTCCAGTCACACGCTCGTTCGCCGTCAAAGTGCCATCACATCCGTTCAGGGCCAGTAACGCCCTCAATCTTCTCCAAATTATAATTAAATCGTTCATCATTTCATGTAGCGGAAATTAACAACCCAAAGATCCTTATCAATCAATGATCAACAGTTCATGGATATATGCTACTCTTCGTTAGACCACTCGATATATAACTCATAGTCTCATTAGGATGATATACTACAACCCGTATTGATATACAAATAACGATTTCCCCTTCTGATATACAGTAAATAGCATCCTGGCTATCCCTTCACCATCAAACGGGCATCATTCTTAACCCTGTGCCAGATATGCTACGATATGATCCTAGATGTAATAGTATCAACTTGGATATCTAAAGTTAGCTATGAGGTCCAATAATACACTGAAGTTTTTTGAGATCCCATCTATTTTCATTAACTCAAAATAGCCATTGACCTCATTCACACATGAGATTGATAGCTGGTTTTTTCCCTTTTCTTCATCCTTATGGTTTACTAGTTACTCACACATTCATCTAACACTCAACGCGCACAATTATCATGTTGCAGATATGCTTGACTAGTTGACTAATACTATTAGTTGCTCCACTGGATGGTGGTAACCACTATCTGTTATCTGTAACAGTGCGTATATCTTATCTTCTGAAACTCTATCCAGGAAGGAAACATCTGGGTTGTCAATTATTAATTATTTATGATCGAGACATCATCAAATGCAGAAAGATGTATTGAGTTCAGATATATCTGTTGCACCAAACTACGTGCAGCTGATGCACAAACTCTTTTCCGATTTAACGTACATTCAACACCAATACACCAAAATTTGATCCTCCACTAGAACGCATTGCACTATGTTTCTGTAACGTGTTAATCAAGGAAGTACCTGAAATCCCGATATCATATCCGAAAATGAGCCCGCCGGAGGCAGCAACAATACAAGTGATTGCGACCGCAGTCGTGATTCGTCCCCCAAAGTCCCCGCCGGCGCCATTGCCGGTCACGGCTAGGCCTCCTATAGGCATTCTCTTGCTCCCCTTATGAGTCTCTTAGGCTCCTTGGTGTTGGAGCCAATGACTTTGGGGGGTTACACTGTGAGATTTATGAGAAGAAGAGAAGCTGAGAGCTTGGAGGGTTATTTATAGCAGCAAATAAACGAAGTGTAGTTGTTGCTTGCAAGTAGTTGAGGACTCGCTGACTCAAGTGAATCCTTCTTGGCTTTGTTGAGTGCATAGTTAGCAAAAACGTCTACAATATAATTATTTTTTAATTATTGACTTAAATCATGGGCTAAGTGGCTAAAAAACCAACAGCTTGTGGCCCAAAATAAATACATAAAACCATTTGATTGAATCGTACCTATAATTGATGGATATATTTAAAATAATTAAACCATATAAAATTAAGACGTTAATGAATATGATGATGATTGATGATGCTGTTAAGTTCGTTGAAGGTGAGTGTGCTAATGATTAAGGCGTTGAAAACATAAATGAATCGTCTTCCCTCATTTATAATTATTTTGATTTTTAGTATCATGTTATTCATTATTTTAGGTGGACAATTTATTTCTTCTGTATTTTTTTGGGTTAAGACTTAAGAGTTGAGATAAGTTACACCTTATTTTGAGCAGCATAGATATTTTTAGCTTGATGAAAATGTCTATATGTTGGACGATTTCTTCAAGTGTTTCATCCCTAAACGAATATTTATTATGAGCATTTTGATGTGTGTTTATACAATTTTGCATTATAGACGTATTTTTTTATGTTATAAATATTACTTCCTTCGTCCTATAATATTTACAATTGTTTGAGTCGTCACGAGAATTTTTATGTGTGTTGAATTTTTATGAAATTTCATGAAAACAAAATATTTTTCAGGGATAGTGAGGTTGTTGTGAGAGGAAATAATAGTGTACTGTATTGGGACAGTTACAAATAAATTAGAACATCTCAAAAAAAAATATTGCATGCATTATGGGACGAAGGTAGTATTAAATATTTCACATGATCCCCTATTTTTTGTCCCGTATTTTTAATGAGGACACGTACTATATCCGTGTTGATACATCCCATTCGATTGTCGTATCCATTTTTTTATCTATAATATTCATGATCACTTTTACACATATAATTCTCATACCGTATTTTTGTCGACCCGTATTTTGCTAACTATGGTTGAATGCAATGGGTAGTGAACTTTTATTACGTACATCAAGATCAAATGATTTTACCACTGTACCCTACGGATATTCACCTAAACACGGGAAGAAAAGAGAACGTGTATATGTTACATCAAATTGACTTAAAAGTATAAGTTAATCAAAAATTGATTCAATAATAAATAATTTTTTTTCTAATCATATTATTAGTAGTATGTCATTCTCCATGTTGGAAAATATGTACTAAAACATTAAAAAGTACAATTAAAAGAGGGACCGAAGTTGAAATTGTGATTGTGTTTAGGCATAGAATCGAAGATGAAACTGTGGCAAGCTACACTGGTCCAAGAAATGAAGTTTTTGATGTCCAAAAATATTTTGTACACGTACGAAGAAATGGTATAAAAAAAAAAGTCCAAGGCTGACCCGGCATGACGTAGTATACATATTTTCGCCTCACCAACCCCACTATCAATATGATTAAATATTTTCAAACAATCTTATTTTACTTCTTTCTATACAGCACCTCAAGTTTCTCCTCAAATTCGGTAATTCATGTTTTATGCTCCCTTAACCAACCACATTTAATGGAGCAAAATATCAACACTCCATACACCGTGATGGGTTGACTTGCAATCTTTTTCCACGGTATAAATGTTAGAAAATTTTCACTATGTGGCTCATAATGTGACTTAGATTTGATAATTAAATGTTACATATTATGCTTCGTAATATATATGAGCATTTATAATATCTTTTGTTGATAGTGAAAAGATTAAAGATATTAAATCAAGAAAATTGATAATAAAAAAGCGACACACGAATTAACGTTAAAAATCCGAATATCTGGAAAAAATCCCGCAACACATCACCATAAACCGTGATAGCAAAACATTATATAAAGAGAGAATTACTGATCGTATTAGATCGTTCTTAACTCATCAGATTGATTGATTACATATGTTATATTTATAAACTCATTTGAGAAAAAGATTTTAATAAATCTAATCTTAAAGTCGAGCTCAAGATAGGGCCGTGTGGTTGATGCACGGCCGGTTCGGGCCGTGTCTATTATTGTTAGGCTATCGCCCGGCTATGTTGCATGTCAACCCATACTGATTCCCTTGCTGTTACTTTCCACTCCTTATAACATCGTTTTCTTCATCTAATAACATAGACATGGAACTACATCATATTAGATATCCGTTTTGGTTACTGAGTGTTGCCCCTTGAACCCTCAGTCCACTCATCGAGGTACGGCACCCCTGTACAGACTCAACATAATGCATATCGGTCGAGGACATATCATAAGGATAATTATTATGGAGTTATGAGAAATTATCATCTACCATTGTCTATAAATATTAGGGCTTTGTTTCTTTCTTTTCTCCCATCACTTTCTAATCCTATCCATCAAATATTAGAGAAAGCAAGAAGGAGAAAGTTGAGAGAAACCAGAGTTCTTAAAGTGTTTTGATCATCATTCGGTTATCAAGTCGTGGATCATGGTACTATCTCTTTTAAATGTGTGAGAATCACTTTGTTCAAGATCCTAAGCACAGCAATTTACAATGAAACGTCGTGGTCCTATGCATTGCATTGGTTTGATCTTTGAAAAGGAAGTAGCCAGAGTCTAATAGTCCTATACTCAAGACAACATGCATCAAATAAAAGCCAACCCATAGATACGCATGAAAATAGTATTCACGTACGTACATCACGACTGAGCAGTATATCAAACCAATGGTTTGTTAGTATTAAATTTATTCATCTAACACACAGGACCGGTGTTTTCCACTAGTCATGCTAGTATTAGTGCAACTAAATATCATCCCTTGACTTTTCATCACTATAAAGTAGTTACATCACAGTCACAAATAATAAATGAACATATATACTTTCGATAAATGTAAACGAAACCATAGACACAGGGAATGTAATTTGCGTGACGAGTTTTGTTCTTCTTCGAAGTGTGTAAACTGTGTTTTCGGCTCAGTTGAGAAAATGAGCATTTGCTTTTTGGGGTCCAGTTGCAGATGAGGAGGAGCCATTGTTGACTCAATTTTAATTCTAGATAGTTTGACTGAGGATTTTTTTTTGGAGTCAAATGTACTTATTGCATTGCTGAAAGGTTAGAGGATTAGCTAGTTAGATGCTAACTAACCCCTGATCCCATTATAATTAGCTACGTAGAAAATCGAAAAGAGCAATTGGGTTAATATATAATACCTCATGAAAGTTTCAGTCACCTATTAATATCAATTTTGATTTTTAAAATTCATATATCCAAAATTGCATACATACATATGATATATAATTTATAAAATCATTATTTATTGTTCACGAATATTAATTCATACTAAAACATAACGTCCATTGGGTTAGTCCAGTTTTTTCAAGCCACTTCGCTCTTTATTACTAGTAGAATTCATAGATTTATAGATTTGTAGACAAATGCTTTTCAGGAAACGGAGTCAACACGGAGGTACATCCTGTCTCAATCTTTGAATCGATGATTAGTATATCTCTTCATGCAAATCCATCCAGAGAACTCCATTCTAATCTATTTTAGTTATACGATGTTAAAACGTTTATGTGAGTATTGAATTATGTTAAGTTTTGATTAAAAAAATAATTTTTTTAAATGAGAGTGGATTTATTGTAGGTGTAATGTAATGATTGATATTAATTTGATATTTTTTTTATATTAAAAAGTTATTTAAAATCTTTCAAAAATAAATTACTTCAAAAAGAATATTATATTTATTTGAAACGACTTAAAAAATTATAATTAAATTGAATGGAATTTTTTAAATGATAGTGGATTTATTGTAATACGTGTGAAACGAGATAGTAGGTGTACTGTAATGACTGACATTAATTTGATATTTTTTTTATATTAAAACGTTATTTAAAATCTTTCAAAAATAAATTACTTCAAAAAGAATATTATATTTATTTGAAACGATTTAAAAAATTATAATTAAATTGAATGGGAAGAAGTAGTATACCAGAGTGTCTTCTGCTGATGTGCTCAAAAGTCATGACTATCTAGAGTGTCTTCATATAAAAAATCACTTATACACAGATCAACGTCGCCCAATAAAAGGAAGCGTTTCAAACGATCATATGCTAGTGATTATCAGTAGCGTTTCAGGGTAGGAATAATAAGACATGAATAATTACACCAGAGCTAGAAACGTTGAAGACATAGGCATCGAGTGGAGAATGGTAGGTTAATCACGAGCGCGCTACGGGCCATCAAACTACTACGACTATCACATCAACCACATTGTTGTCGGAGTGGTTAAATGGCAACAAAGTTCGCCGAAAGAGACAATCTCAAGATAAAGAAAGGGTACGCAGTTCAATTAATTTTTTTTTATTTTGATATTTCATACCGTTATTGTTTATATTTTACAGAGTCAGGTTATAGTTCATGGATTCATTATATATATAATTCATGAATTCAAAAATAAAATTTTCATTAGATATTTTTATATAATTTTTATTCGATATTTTTATATAAGTTGTCTGAAAAGCTCCGTGTTTACTTACATTGCATTGGACGGTCAAAACCCAGTCCATATTCAAATATGAACAAAACGTAACCATCAACGACAATCATTATATCGGCAGGCTAATTAACCCTAATACCAGCAAGTAAATCACGATCTTTCCCTAATCCAAGACTCAGTTTTATTTTTATTTTTGACATATTATTCCCTTAAATTCTATATTACTCTTTTAGAAACTCATAACTTCATATTATTCCCTTAAAATCTATGATCTTGGACATATTATCCCTTTAAATTTACATAATTTCATTTTATCCTTTAAGAACTCAAAATTTCTTTTTACCCCTTGAAAATTTATTATATGGACACTTTACCTTTTTTGATCACCTAATAAAAATATTATGTAAATTGATAAATAATCAAAATAACATTGTTTTAACAAAAAAATATGAAAAAAAACAAAAAATCAAATTATCTATCATTTTCTCCTTTCTCTTCTTATATAAACTTTATCTTCTCAACTCTTTCCCTCTATGTGTCTCGACAAACCATCGCTTCTAGTACTTCTATTAATCAAAATAACATTGTTTTAACAAAAAAATATGAAAAAAACAAAAAATCAAATTATCTATCATTTTCTCCTTTCTCTTCTTATATAAACTTTATCTTCTCAACTCTTTCCCTCTATGTGTCTCGACAAACCATCGCTTCTAGTACTTCTATTAATCAAAATAACATTGTTTTAACAAAAAAATATGAAAAAAACAAAAAATCAAATTATCTATCATTTTCTCCTTTCTCTTCTTATATAAACTTTATCTTCTCAACTCTTTCCCTCTATGTGTCTCGACAAACCATCGCTTCTAGTACTTCTATTAATCAAAATAACATTGTTTTAACAAAAAAATATGAAAAAAACAAAAAATCAAATTATCTATCATTTTCTCCTTTCTCTTCTTATATAAACTTTATCTTCTCAA
>LIEC01011141.1:132360-152343 GCA_001925005.1 Drosera capensis
CATGAATTCAAAAATAAAATTTTCATTAGATATTTTTATATAATTTTTATTCGATATTTTTATATAAGTTGTCTGAAAAGCTCCGTGTTTACTTACATTGCATTGGACGGTCAAAACCCAGTCCATATTCAAATATGAACAAAACGTAACCATCAACGACAATCATTATATCGGCAGGCTAATTAACCCTAATACCAGCAAGTAAATCACGATCTTTCCCTAATCCAAGACTCAGTTTTATTTTTATTTTTGACATATTATTCCCTTAAATTCTATATTACTCTTTTAGAAACTCATAACTTCATATTATTCCCTTAAAATCTATGATCTTGGACATATTATCCCTTTAAATTTACATAATTTCATTTTATCCTTTAAGAACTCAAAATTTCTTTTTACCCCTTGAAAATTTATTATATGGACACTTTACCTTTTTTGATCACCTAATAAAAATATTATGTAAATTGATAAATAATCAAAATAACATTGTTTTAACAAAAAAATATGAAAAAAAACAAAAAATCAAATTATCTATCATTTTCTCCTTTCTCTTCTTATATAAACTTTATCTTCTCAACTCTTTCCCTCTATGTGTCTCGACAAACCATCGTTTCTATTACTCCATCATCATAATGAAATATCAGTAATGCTTGCGTTGAATATTCATCAATTAATATACATGCACTAATTATTCACTTGGAATTGAATAGCAACTTTTAGATTTATTTGAATTATTTTAAAAATAAAAATGACAAGGATAATTTTACCATTTTAAATAATATTTTCGAATAGGATATGATGAAAAGGAGTAAAATCTCCATAAGATAGATTTTTAAGAGAATAATAAAAATTATATAATATTTTAAGGAGATAATATGAAATTATAAGTTCTCGAATGGATAATATATAATTTCTTAAATTTTAAGAGGATAATATGTAAAAAACCTTTTTTTTTTAAAAGCAAACTCCACCATCGACATTGCTCCCGACCATTGCTATTAAGAATTTCAATAATATTAATATTTAACTGATTGTCATCGACCATTGCTCCCGACCAGAGTCGACCGCCCCCGACCGTCACCATCGACGACAATCGCTGGCCATGCGATCGATCGCCATCGCCGACCACCGTCGACTCCCATCAAACGTTGCTGACCGCCACCATCGACCATGGTGTATAATTGTCACAATTCTATTCATACCAAATATCACATGATATAGATGAGATGAGATAATTAATCCCCCGTATAAATAGTAAAAGGATTATCAATTCGTTCATTATTTATCTCATCTTATTTCATCTGTGTACCAAACGAACTTTAAGGATCAATGAGCATAGAACGATAGGTATAATGCCATGTTTGGTACATGGGAATAGTTTAGAGACGAAATAGAATATAATATTCTGCAGGAATGATGATCGGAATGAAATATGTTGTTTCATTCCATCTAAGTTGTTTAATTGGCACAATCAGAATGAAATATTTTATTTATGAACACAATTAAAAATGATTTTTAAGTGCACTTAATATAATCAAAAAATAATTTAATATTATTTTAATAATAATAAAATAATTATTTTTAAAAAGAGCAGATTTTGGTAGAGTTCGTGAACACCGGAGAACAGAGAGCGGACGCACTCACAAAGACAATGTCAGGAGTAAAGCTAGCAACGAAGTGTCATTTGATGGGTGTTCGTGATCTTGAGCCATGTCAGGATTAGGAGGGAGCATGTGAGCCGTTAGTTAATCCTGAGTGGAGAAAGAGGAGAGCCTCACCACGAAGGTTGCAACGTTAGGCATGATGTATGCGTCATATGTACTCGTGTATATATGTATGCACACATTTGTATTTTGATGTATGAGTTTTCAATAAGAAAAAAAACACAAAAAGGGGAAACTTTTCCCCACCAAACACCTCATCAATCTCACTCATCCAAACATCACGAACCTGCACCCGTTCCCGATCCAGCAGCTAACATCTGGTATCAGAGCAGCCGACGATCCATCAAGGGAAACCACCAGCCGAGGAATCAGATCTCAAACCTGGGCGTATACTCACGACGCATCGGAGTTCGAGTCATTTGAAATCTATGTCGTCGGCGTAACCCCTTGCTTCAGATCTTGAGCAAGCTACTACGACGACACTGGTAGCCTGAGGTTGGATGGCAACGGAGTGCTGTTGCGAAGGAGCTTGATGGCGAAGTTGTGAGGAGAAGGTGTGTGTTTAGGTGTTCGGTGAAAGAGAGGAGCAGAAGAGGCGTGACCAAGTCAACAGGTGCAGGAGGCAGGTTTTTTTGCTTTTGGGAAAAGGAGTTAGTACAGGGCAACAAAAAGACAAAGGTTTTTTTTGGGCTTTGACCAAGTCAGCGCGTCGTTGACCAAGTCAACGTATACAAAAAAAAAAAAGGTGTATGCGTTTGTAGAAAAACCTCCAAGAAAATTTTGATTTCATAAATCAAAATTCGGCATTATGTCTATTGTTCCCCATAACGTATCAAAATAGAGCGGCGGATTGTCGTTCCACTTTCCGATGTTAAAACGTTTCCAACTATACGGTGTGGGCCATCAGAATGGAGGCAATTTTAGATGCTCAAGAAGTTTGTGAGGCAATCGAACCAGCGGTAGGTGAGGAAATTGATCCTAAGAAGGACAAAAAGGCGCGTGCATTCATCCTCCAAGCTATTCCCGAGGATGTTCTGCTTCAGATTGCGACGAAGAAGACAGCGAAGGAAACCTGGGAGAGTTTGAAGACGAGGTACCTGGGTGCTGATAGAGTCAAGAAGGCTCAGTTGCAGACCTTGAAGAGTGAATTTGACGTACTGCGAATGGCAGAACAGGAGTCGATCGATGAGTTCGCTGGAAAACTTAGCGGTATGTCCAGCAAGTTTTCGAGTTTTGGAGCGGAACTTGACGATGCCGCTCTTATCAAGAAGCTATTGGATTGTGTGCCTGATAAATATTTCCCAGTTGTTTCCGGGATTGAACAATTCTTTGTCATCGAGACGATGCCGTTCGAGGAAGCGATAGGGAGATTGAAGACATACGAGGAGAGGACGCGACTCCGCGAGAACACCAGGAGTGGTGACAGGCAACTTATGTTCACTCCTACGGAGCGTCAGTCACCGCAGAGGAATAGCACTGTTGAAGCTTCATCATCTGGACAGGGTCGTGGGTCCAACACCTCAGACCGAGGCAAAGGTCCATGGCGTGGACGAGGACGTGGAAGGGGTGGCCGAGGCAGAAATACTGCAGCACGTCAGGAAGGTGCAGGAGGCACCGGCGGCAGCAGCAGCCGTGATAAGAGCCACATCAAATGTTTCAATTGCGGGAAGATGGGACATTATGCTTCTGAGTGCCGTAGCAAGCGGCGAACCGACGAGAAACCACACACCCAAGCTACCCGCAAAGAGCCATCATTGCTGTTTTCCATGGCTCATGGGGAGAAACAGCAGGATGTCAGCAGGGATATGAATATCTGGTACTTAGACAATGGTGCCAGTAATCATATGACAGGCCAGCGAGGACTGTTCCAGGAGTTGGATGAGAACATCACCGGGAGGGTGAAATTTAGCGATGGCTCGATTGTTCAAGTCATGGGAAAAGGGACGATCGTTTTTCAGTGCAAGAATGACGATCAATATATTCTCCATGAGGTATATTATATTCCGCAATTATGCACTAACATCATTAGTCGCGGACAGTTGACAGAAAACGGGGTTGAGATGAATATGGTGAAAGAAGACATGAAGGTCTATGACAATGGTAAGCTATTGATGTTCGTAAAGCGTACATCAAATCGCTTATATTAGATCAGTTTGGAGTTAGCCAAACCGGTCTGTCTGTTAGCCAGTCTCGACAATCCGGCATGGTTGTGGCATGCCAGGCTCGGTCATGTCAACTTTCAGACACTAAAGCTCGTGGGGGATAAGCAATTGGCAGTTGGAGTTCCAAAGCTGTCACATCCGAACGAGCTGTGTGAGACTTGTTTGATATCCAAGCAAATTCGGCTTCTTTTTCCCGCTCAGACGACCTACAGAGCGAAGAAGCCGCTGGAGCTATTGCATGCTAACCTATGTGGGCCCATCACACCAAGCACAGTTGCTGGTAATTCATACTTCCTCCTCATTGTCGATGATTTTAGTCGGTGGATGTGGGTATTTGCACTCAAAACCAAAGATGAAACATGTACCGTGTTCAAGAAGTTCAAGTGTCAGGTGAAGAATTTGACTTAGCACAGAGTGAAGACCCTGAGAACGGACCGTGAAGGCGAATTTCTCTTAAAAGAGTTCACGCGATTTTGTGAAGAGTGGGGTATGCAAAGGCATCTCACTGCACCGTATTCACCTCAGCAGAACGGTGTAGTGAAGAGGAGAAACAGGACCGTAATGGCGACGGCTCGCACTTTACTTAAGAGCATGCATGTTTTAGGGAGAAGCTGCTGAGTTTTAGGGAGAAGCTATTAGACATGCAGTGTACCTGTTAAATCGATTACCGACAAAGGCGTTAGGAGAATGTACACCGTTCGAGGCTTGGACTGGTCGCAAACCACATCTCGGGAATTTGAGAGTGTTTGGCTGCACAGCTTATGAGAAGGTAACAGTTCCACATCCCAAGAAACTCGACGAATGGAGTTTGCCTATGGTTTATCTCGGAGTGGAAGAAGGATGTAACGCACACCATCTTTACAATCCTCATCAGAAGAAGCTTCATATATGCAGAGATGTGATCTTCCAAGAGAACCTGGAATGGAACTGGAGTGCAAGTGCAGATGCCAGGGTGTCGGAGTTCGTCATTTATGACACCTCAGGTTTTGACGCAGTACCTTTATCACCTGTGGCAGGTGCAGCGGAGCCAGAGGCAGTCGATGGCGTACGTGCGTCATCATCTGCGACAGGAGAGTCCACACCATCTATCCCGAGTTCGCATAGTCCAGTACAAGTTCCGGAGTCCCCCGACAGTGGTCCTGTGCGTCTTAGAGACCTCAGAGACATATATGCCAACACCGAAGAAGTTATTCTTGGTGATGACGATGATGAGTTGATGCTATTGGAATCTGATGAGCCAATCTGCTACCGTGAAGCCGCAGCTGAGAGTGTCTGGTATGAGACAATGCAGAAGGAGTTGGAGTCCATCGAGAAGAACAAGACATGGACGTTGACCAAACTTCCACCAGGTCATAAACCCATTGGCTTGAAATGGATATTCAAATTGAAGAAGGACTCAGAAGGCCAGATTGTCAAGCACAAAGCCAGATTGGTGGCGAAAGGGTATGTTCAGCGACAAGGTATTGATTTTGAAGAAGTCTTTACTCCTGCTGCTAGATTGGATACGGTTCGGGTGATTCTTGCCCTTGCAGCGAACCGTAGCTGGGAGGTGCACCATATGGATGTTAAACCAGCATTCCTCAATGGAGAGTTAGAGGAAGAGGTCTATGTCACGCAATCGGAAGGGTTCTAGGTACAAGGCCAAAAGCATCTGGTGTACAGACTGTCGAAAGCTCTTTATGGGCTTAAACAGGCTCCGCGAGCGTGGAACATTCGATTAGCCTGAAAGAACTTGGTTTCAGAAGATACGCACAAGAACAAGCTGTATACACTCGAGGCACTTATAACAAGAAGATGCGGAGCACTTATTGTGGGTGTTTATGTTGATGACCTTATTGTGACAGGAGGCAACAGTACAGAAGTCAAACTCTTCAAGAAACAGATGATGACAGAGTTTGAGATGAACGATTTGGGACTTCTATCGTACTTCCTCGGGATTGAGGTTGAGCAAAAGAAGGGTCAGATAAAGCTGAAGCAGTCGGCTTATGCCAAGAAGATATTGTCACAATTTGGGATGTTAGAGTGCAATGCTACCAAGTATCCGATGGAACCCAAACTGCACCTATACAAAGATTCAGAAGGAGTTCCGGTGGAGGCCACAAAGTATCGACGCATCGTTGGATGTCTTCGGTATCTTCTTCACATATGGCCAAATCTCTCATTTGTTGTCGGGATGGAAGCAGGTATATGGAGAGGCCTACTATCTTGCATCACAAGATTGTGAAGCAGATTTTACGGTACGTGAAGGGTATGATTCATTATGGCCTTGTTTACTTGAAAGGACATTTTGATGAAGTCCTCATCGGTTACACGAACAGTGATTTAGCCGGTGATCACGATGGACGAAAGAGCATCAGTGGCATGGCGTTCTACCTCAATGACAGTTTAATGTCCTAGACTTCACAGAAGTAGAAAACTGTCGCATTATCATCATGCGAGGCGGAATTCATGGCTGCCACAGCAGCCGCATGCCAACCATTATGGTTAAGAAACATGCTTAGTGAAGTGACAAAAATTAAGCCTAAGCCAGTAACCCTCTTCGTGGACAACAAGTCTGCTATTGCCCTAATGAAAAATCCTGTGTTTCATGGTCGCAGTAAGCACATTGAGACAAGGTATCACTTCATTAGAGAATGTGTAGAAAAAGAGCAGATTTTGGTAGAGTTCGTGAACACCGGAGAACAAAGAGCGGACGCACTCACAAAGGCAATGTCAGGAGTAAAGCTAGCAACGAAGTGTCATTTGATGGGTGTTCGTGATCTTGAGCCATGTCAGGATTAGGGGGGAGCATGTGAGCCGTTAGTTAATCCTGAGTGGTGAAAGAGGAGGGTCTCACCACGAAGGTTGCAACGTTAGGCATGATGTATGCGTCACATGTACTCGTGTATATATGTATGCACACATTTGTATTTTGATGTATGAGTTTTCAATAAGAAAAAAAAAACACAAAAAGGGGAAACTTTTTCCCACCAAACACCTCGTCAATCTCACTCATCCAAACACCACGAACCTGCACCCGTTCCCGATCCAGCAGCTAACAAAAACAATAATATAAGAGGCTGACTTTTTGGTTGATTGAGAATTATGTCAACAATAAATATGATGTTTTTGATCGCATACCAAAATTGGCGAACGGGGATATTGAACGGAATCTGAGTAGACATCCACTTTTCTAGTACAGACGAGAATCCAATCCAGTAATGCCATATATAATCAACAAAACATAGTTGGTTTATCATTTTCGTTTAAGGCTAACATATAAAAGCACCAATTTGTAGCGGATTTGTTGTCCATGATCGAAGAACATGACGTGAATGCCTGGTCAATATATCAAGCACGTGAATTCAGCATTACTATTAGCATTCCATGTACGCCAATCAATCGCTTTCAGATATGCAGGGGACACACAAGCAACCCCACAGGATGAGCAAAATACTTGGAAAACAATAGACAAGTGAAGTGACCACAACAATATCACGAAACCAAATACAAAAGCATTTCCTGATACAAAGCTGAACAGAGCGTTCTCATGCATGAGAGATAGACAACAACAAGACAACAGCTGCAACTGAAGGAACGAAAACACAGAAACAACACGACGACCACGACGACAACAATGACTCTTTACACTTGATCTCCTGGCGATCACTTTTGGACAACAGAAGAGAATCGACAGGACGTACACTCGACTCTAATAGCATACCATCTTCCTAGACAGATAAACAGATAGGTACCTGTGACTCGTGGGACTCGATTATTTGTGCACACTTTGAAACAACACTGACATTACCCCCCCATGATGAATTTACAACGTCTCGCGCTCACTTCTTCAACAGGTGTTGGGAGAAGATCTTCTTGCTGAAAGGACTCTGGCGTAAGTTAGAGAGGGGCCGGATAGCAGCAATCAGACTATCGGCCAGATGACCCTGCAGTAAAAAGTTAAAAAGGATTAATTTGTAAGGCTCAAGCACATTAACATAATGCGTACTCGACTTCTTTACTATGATGAATGAATGCTTTCATACAATTCATAATCATAAGGAACTATTTCAGCAAGTACACTTCAAGATGTACATAGATGATGACGACTCGAGAGGGAAATTGTGTAAATCTAAGGGAAACAGAACGAGACTGTTCTCTAGTCTCTAAATGTAGAACATTCATTTAAGCCTTCTGAAACGATCTGTGCCTGCTGCAGAAGAATGTGAAAGAGGATCTTATGATTTACACCGTGCATATGGGCTGTATTTTTGGATTTGTATTCACAAATACCAGGGGATATACCATCAAGTGATCACAAATACGAATACTTCTTTTTGTTTACAAAGAAGGGAAGCTCATTTTAGAGGACCAACTTGGTGCAAGCGAGATATATCATCGAGCCATGACATCGTATGGTAAGTTTTCACACACCTTGCCATGCTTGAGTGCAGACTGAATGACATAATTTCCATAAGGATGTTGCACAAGCTCCTCAAAGTGAGGTGTTGAGAGCAGCTCATGGACAATCTTCGGCCTGCATTCTTCAATATGTGCGAGGCATTTCTCCACGACATTGCTGCTGAATTTATTTGTGGAGAGTCGCACAAAATGGCCTTCGAACTGGGGTATTATTCCCTTTGCTGCAGTAGGAATCTTGTTCTCTATGATGTTTTGAACAACATAGTTCCTGAAAGCAGGGAAAATTTAGTACTTTTAAGAACAACTCAAAAATAGTATTTTACCCAGGTAGCGCTAACATCATATAAGAATTCATCTGAAAAATGGCCAACTCAAAGTATAAGATTTGAACTGTAAGTGATACCCTCACATGGCATTAGAGCGTTATTGACCTTGTTACTATTGCATTTCTAAGTTCCTCTGTAGAAGCAAAACACTAGGATGCTTATGCAAATAAGATTATATTTTCCTTAATGTTATAAATGAGTATAAATGAGTAGTACTATAAGATTACTTATCTTAGAAGAAAAAGGTTCGCTTGCCAGATATAGAGGCAAAACAATGATGTATCATCAAAAGGGATTAATTTTTTCTCCTTTCAGTGAGCCTATTGATCACTAGAACTTAGCAGCATCTTCTTTGTCTTTAAAAGATTTACCCATATGGATCTTCAGCGAGAAGAATCGCATTTGCAGAAATTGCTGCAATCAAATTCTGTTGGTCCGCTCCTTTGGAATGCATCACGCACTTTTGAAGAACACAGCATCCATACTGATGAGTACCAAGATCAACGCACAGCTTTGTTGCAGCTTCAAAAATGAACTGCAATGGTCATAACATGAAATGATTATGAAGTGAAATTATATGGAATACACGCACGAATCGTAGTGCGTGTTTAAGTTACAGACTTGACTGTGAGCATCATGGATTATCTAGTGAATGTAGCTAATTCTTAGACCAAGTTTGCGTTATCTAGCCACTGAGTGCGAAACCTGCAGCCTCCTTGATGCTGCCATTAATTTGTTCAAGGTCCCCTATAAAGGGAGGGAGGACCATAAGAGGTGTTAAACTAATTGACAAGAAGCAACACATCCATGATATCAAGATTAAATAATGCAAATTGAAAGTTTGAAACTGAATAGAATGGCATTGCTTATAACTAACCTTATTATCTTCATAGCTTAAGCATCGAAGGCAGTTTGAAACTACATGATTTCCGTTCATATCTTTGATGAGATCAAGGAAAACGGTTTCAAGTGCTGCCTTCACCAATGAAATCTGCTTCCTGGTCTTGAGAGTCTCGATTAATTTCTGCACCACCCGTGTCCTGATCATAACATCCATTTACAAGTAAGAGACATGTTATGTGACGCATCAAGATTATAATGCATAAAGCGAAAGCCGAAGGAAAGCAAGTATTACCCATGAGAGTTCAAGGAAATCCTCACAAATTGTCCTGGTTCTCTGGTAACCATATGCACGATGCTAAGCCTCTGATCTTCGTCACACAGGTCAAGTAGTTTCTGGATAAGGTAGTTCCCAAAAGGATTGACCATGAGTTCGACAATGCTACCTATTATCTCATTGAAAATTATCATCTTATCCTCATTCGATCCTTCGGTAAACTTCTTTTGCAGGAACCTACAGCCGCCCTGATCCTTCGCCAGCGAACATATACTTCCCTGAACCTCTGTCAGTGATTCAAATGTTAGTTCCGGAGATGTATGATGATGGCCGAGCAAACTCCTCCCGTACGCACAAAGTCTCTCAGCCTGGAAATGACGACCTTGCTCGAAACTGACATCCTCTGTGTTGTGCATTGAGAAACCATTTCTGCAGCCTTTTGATCGAACCCCCTTCATGTTGCACTTGCTAGTGCAATGGTGATAGGAGCCACCTAGCATCCAGTAAGGGTCCTCAGAAATGAAGCGCTTCAGTTTCCTCTGGTTTTTCAATAGCCGAGTAATGTCACGACTTGGATCATCTCTATTGAAGCCATGCATCCGAGAGAAATTCATTTGATTCAACAATGCCATGTTCCCATCAGAGTCGAATCCACATCCTCGTTGAAACCCAGCAGGATTATCATTGTAAGAACTACAGGATAGCATATCTTCATAATAAGGATTATAAGCTACATTTCCCCCGTGATGAACCGAGTGAGCAGGACTCATAGAAGCCAAAGAATCAACAACAGAACTGTATGCCGAGTAAGGCGGTAGAAGCTCATTATAGAAACCACTCTTACAGGAACACATGCTATCGTAGCAAAGCCGAGAATTCAAGTAATCCTCATTGCCTTCAGACCCCATTCCATATAGGCCCAGTGAGTAAGCATCACCATAAGCACCATGAAGACTCGGATTCGCACTGCATCTACTCGAGGCACTCTGAATCATAGGATTCATCTCAGAATTGATGTAATTATCCCGAGACAACACAGCAGAACTCGACGGATCCTGACCGAAATATGACTCCACAGGATCACCTAATCCAAACCCTCCAGACATCATCCCTTCACCAGAACCCATCTGAGCAGCATTGTTAGTACACTGAGCAATCCCATGAAGAGTTCTATTCTCAGCAGCAAAATTAACATTGACCGGGGTATTCATAGCTACGTTGCCATCAAAAGGGTCTCTACTCCTATCTCCAATCTTCATTTTCCCAAACTCATCGTACCAACTCATCTCATCAAACCCATTACTCCCAGCATAACAGTAACCCAACCCACCATTCTCCGACACCAATCCGGCTCTTCCAGCCATCTCGACCCTTCCCATCTGATTCCCAGACCCTCCCACAAAACTTACAGACGTCGATGACGAACCACCATCATCACGAGGAACCAACAATCCGCTCGAAGAAGACGACGAACCAACCCCGAGACGGGTCTGATGATCAGACCCATCAAAACCACCCATCACAAACTCCCTCCTCTTCTCTCTATCACCCAGCATTGTAATCACAAAACCCACAAAACAACAACAGAAAACAAAGAAACAACAGAAACAGAAAACCCTGACTCTTCGCCTACTCTTTTTCACAACACAATCTACACAATCAATCCCTTCAAATCACAACCGGCAAAACCCAAAAACCACAAAAACAAAGAAAACCTAGATCAGAACTCAATCCAAAACCCCAAAAACCCTACACATTGATCAAATCAAAGCCCATTTTCATACATCAACCAGCGATATCATCGGAATCCCTACACAATCTGTCACAAAAATCGGGGATAGCGGAAAACTAAAACATGGGTTTTTCTTAATCGATTTCGATTAAGAATGGGTCGATGAGAGATTATGATACTGTTCACGCCATGAAAATGAAGGTGTGTGCGAGGTGAAGAGAGGTATATATATGAAGGAGAGAGAGGGCAGCCAGCACACAATGTGTGCATTGGGTAAAGAGAATTGGAAACAAAAAATGGGGTAGCAGTGGGACAGTCCCCTTGAGGGTTTATGCGTTTTCTTAATTTTTTCCTATTTTTTTTATTTTTTTCATCCCACAATGAATATAACAATGGGATTGAAAATTTATCTTGATGGACTTAAAACATTATAGATTATAGATTTCTACACGACCACGATTAGATTTCTATACGACCACGATGGCGCTGTGGAAGAATATTGTTTGTTACATATTGAACAGTGGGATGTTGTTTGTATCATGAGATCCATAGGTCTTTTTGCTTTTTGCATTTTTTTTCATTTTTTTCATTTGGTTGTTTGTTCATTATTGTCATTAAGATTGAGGATTGAATGTAGATATGCGTTTTTCTGTTACTTCAATTAGGATGAAATTACTGCTTTGAACTTTAAACGGATTGTGTTCAACAAATCCTCAATATATCTCATGACTGTTATTTTTGAACTAAAATGATTAGGTTTGATTAAGTTGGGTAGGTTTGAAATTGTGTTTTTCAAAAAAATTCTTTTTACAACATTTTTTTTACTGTTTCAATTGCAACTTTTTTAATTTTAATAAACTTTTTACATTAAAAACATAAAACACATTACTACTAAAAAATACGTTTGTAAATATGTAATTCCTTATTATCACACACAAAAAATACTATCCGGTTTGTCACAACTAATCTATCATATATATTGATAACAAATCAACGAGATGACAAAAGGTGTAACAATCGGAATAAGTGATATTTAGAAAAATAGAGTGATCAATTAAGAAAAAAAAAAAGCAAATCAGATTATCACCTACGTGAAATCACAGTACAAAATCAATGAAATCAAACAATCTTCAAATAAACAAACAGCAAATATCAAATAAAATTCCAAAACCTCGTATAATCACAGTACACATCCCCGGCCATCTTCGCCTCCTCATCGTCGTTTCCATCCCGCTTTGTTTTCATCCTGTTCTTCATCGTTCGCTGCATCAAATTTGATCTCGCAGCTATCGGTATCGCCAGATCTGTGCCGATCCTTTGCTCTTGATTTCATTCTTCGCAGTTCTCGGTTCATTCTGATCTCGCAGCTATCAAGTTTGCCGGATCTAGTCTCGATCCTTTGCTCTTCAATTCATTGTTTGCAATTCTTGATTCAATGCCCTTCGCAAACGAGCTGGTACCATTGCAGGTGTTGAGAATTTTGTCACAGATTTCTTCAAGCAATTTGGGACAATTAAGAGACTGAGGATAGTCGGAACAGAAAGGTTTGGTCACGGTTTCATTGAATTTGAGTATCCTGAGATTTGTACTAATTAGTAGAGAATAGAATTGAGCTTGGATAAATTAGCTGTCCGATTTTATGTTTGGTTATGTGGTTCTATAACTGATTTTGCAAGGCAGAGCTGGATTCAAATGTCTATAGAAGTATGAAATTCGATTTTTTTTTTTTATTGTGGTTGAATGTTAGGATGGATGTAAAATATGCTGGATCTAAATAGTTCGAGGAACAACATTGCAGTGATTCTATAAACAGTTCAAGAAGCTGAATGATTCTAGCTTAACTCCTATCATTGCCCTTGCCCTTCCAGGTATTTTTTCATTGACATAGACAAATGTTTTTTTAGGTAGAAAATCATACAGATATTTTTATATTCTTTGAATTATATGTTTCATTACCTCTAACAATAAATTAGATTAATAAAGTTTTACTTCAAATATGACATCTTAGGATTGTCAAAAAAAGTAAAACATTAAAAATAAGGAAAATGTATTGTGAATTGAAAATAAAAACATATAATGCATTATTTCATTAATTCTTAATTATAATTAATCTCATAACAATACCAAAAAAACAAAAACTCCGTGCATTGCGTAAGACAGTAAACTAATATATATAATTACATAAAATATTCAGATCGTAAATCATTCGGAAGGCAAATGGTATGACAACATATCATGACATGTTGTGTTATTTAAACTAAAGAAAAATCTTTGATCAATTAAATATCTATTCTTTTATAATGAGTTAAACTATTAAGATTAAATCTATAATTACACAAAAGATTCAGATGACAAACTATTGGAATGACAAACGGCATGACGATATGTCATGACATTTCGTTTTATTTAAACTAAAGAAATTTTTTTATCAATTAAATATCTAATCTTTTATTATGAGTTAAACTATTAAGATTAAATTTTAAGAATGAGTATCGATCTAACCTAATTCACAAAGTACAAAGAAGAAGTTCACTAAGAAACAATTCAAACATAATAAAAAAGCAGTTCATAAATGGAAAAAAATAGTTCACATATAATAAAAAAACAGTTCATAAATACAAAGAAACAATTCAAACATAATAAAAACAAACAGCTCATAAATACAAAAAAGAAACAGTTTACACATAATAAAAAACAATTCACAAATAAAAAGAAGCAGTTCATAAATAGAAAAAAGCAGTTTAAAAAAAAAAGTAATTCTAGTGAGACATGTACGATGTATTCAAAATAGTACAGCAACATGGTTATTTGTAGGGCGTGAAGAAAGAGTGTGATAGTTAAGTGAATAAGCTATCACTAGAAAAGCGCGCTAATCAATACTAATTCAGTTATATATAAAAAAAAAATGTGCTGGGTCATCTCAAAATCACTATAAAAGTGTAGCTCTCAGTATGCAAGCATACCCGGCCCTCTGCTGATCACTCTCTTTGAAGGCTCTTTGAAGGAAAGACAAAACACAAGCACCCACCAAGGCAGAACAATGGTTTTGGAGCGGCAATTGAAAAGAAATCGAAGAGGTGAGGAACATTTTACCCCAAATTTTAGTACGTTTCACATCTTTGATTCTACTATTATGTAATTCTCTCAAATTTGTTAGTTCATTTAAACAAGCTTAAAGGACTTAAAATAAAGACCTGACCTGGTATTTGCTTGCTTCGAGAGATCTGACAATAGTTTTTAGTAACTTTTGCCAAAAACCTTCCTGGATGTGGAATATAACTTCCGCGGAGGACTAGGTGCTCTTCTCGTTGTTGTGCCATTGATGGAGTTTAACAGAAGGTTGTGATTGAGGTTTTGTATCTCGCCCCTGGGGAAACGGTGATGACGATGGCACGTGAGCCGCACGGGTGAGGAGGAGAATGTGGAAGGGTTGAGTTTGGGTTGGATTTGATGTGTGTGTTAGGTTATGCTAAATTGATATATGGTTTACTTAAAATGATAATAAAATGGGTATTTTAGACTATTGGGTGCCAAATTATAAAACAAGCCATAATTGGATAGCTAAAAATGCCATTAAAAAAATATGTAATAAAATGTAAGTTGAAAATTCATTAGGTATTGTTCTGCAACTTAGTATATACATCACATGAGTGTTTTACTCTTTAAATCAAAGATTATTGAAATTTTTAAGTATTTTCTCATTATAATGAGATTCGCTCATAGTAAAACAGCCATTATGTCTTTTGATCGAAGATGATCACAACATAATGCAAATCAATAGCGAAGAAGAACTTGCTATAGTCAAAAAATGAAAAAGAGATTCATCAAAACCAAACAAAAGGAAAGAAAATGGCCGTACTCCAGGATTAATGATGAAACAAATTAAAAAAGAAGGATCAAGAGGTAAAAAAAAAAATGAATCCGGCTACACATATGGTTCCTCGAAGAAGGTGAAGCAGGATGCACTCCAAGTCACTCAGTACATGACTGATGCTGCACAGAAAAAATATGAAAGGAATTTATATGTTATTCATGTTACACGGTTAAATTTATATTATTTATATATTTTGCTATTTTTTTCATTATTTTTCATTACTTAAAAAAGAAATATACACTAATTTAGGACAAAGCATTATTTAAAACAAGGAGCATGTAATTTATCAAACAATGATTGATTCAAATAGGGTGCCTGCTATATTTAAACAGTGCGCCCGTTATATTTGAAACAGTGCACCTAGTTTATTTTCATTTACAATGCCTCCTTTATAAAATGAATAACAAAATAATATATTGATCTTGAGAAAGATTCTTTTAGATGCTCACCTATCCCGTGACGAAATTTAAAAATGCCATCAACATACAAGACCTCAATTCAATTGTGAATGATGGAGCATTGACGAACCATGCCATATCGAGTTTCTGTACGTTGATGTTGGAACAAGCACAATTGAAAGATCAGATTGCATTATACACTATGGAATGTTGGGTAAGAAATTACTCACAAATACTTATATGAAATGCCATTACTACTTATATTTCAATAGCAAATTCAACAAAAGAAAAACTGATATTGGATTATATAATGTGATACAACAAGATGTTTTGAAAAGTGGAATCACCGTAGAAAACACAATCATGAAGTTAATGAAGAAAAATAATTAACGACGGTGGCATTTCTTCCCCATGAATTCATCCAGAGGAGCAAAGAGCGGGATTGCCTACCATGGAACGTTGTTGGAGTTCGATACCGAAGAAAACATATGGACCTATCACAACTCCAAAAAACAAAAAGTTCTCTATAAAAGGATGCCAAAATCGTAAGAAACAAATATTAATTGACAGATATTATTGATATTATAAAATAAAGCACTACAATATAAACTAATTAATTTATGTGTGTTGTAGAATATGCAGAAAGAATATATAGTAGAGTTCAACAAGGAAATAGCAAGGAAACATCAGGGCACGCAAAATGTTAAAAGAAGAGCAATTGATCATCAACAAAAATGCTACAACTCAAAACAATCTGGACTAAAGAGTGCACAACTCAAAACAATCTCGACTAAGGAATGCACGTATACCAATGGATAGATCTCCTTGCAAATAAACAATCAGTTCCAGAACGTTCTACACTGGAAAAAATACGGCGATAAAGAGCAAAAATGACCGAGACATTGATTTTGCGATATTAGTTCAAAGATCATGCACTACAGGAGAAGCATGATGAAGAGAGAGATGAAAACATATTTGATTGATGTATATTTTGATGATTTGTATTAAATATGCATTTTGATTGCAATTAAAAACTTATTTGATTGTCTGAATCTCTAATATCGTATTTGATTATCATTTTCTTATTGGAATGAAGAGGCGCTCGGTTTTATTTAATAAGACACACTGTTTTAATCAAACAGTACGTTAGGCTTAATGAAACATTGCGTCTTGTGCTGTTATCTTTTTTTTCCTTTTTTTCTTTTCTTTTTTTTTTTTTTTTTGCAAAAAAAAAGAACAAACCATAATGAATGAATAAATACAAAATAAGTCAAACAATAATACATGAATAGAAATAAGAATGCAATAGACAAATAGAAAACAACACACTGGGTTTTGTTAACTTAATCAAAGTACTGAGACGCACTGTTTCAATTATACAGTGCGCCTAAATAAAATAAAACTGTGCGTTTATTGAAATTTTTTTTCAAAAATGAAAAACACAAGATTACAACTATGTATTAACAAAAATTGATAACATGATGACCTTACAAATTAAAAAATCATTACATATTATTTGTCATTGATTTTGTTTCCCTCAAAAAAGAAAAAGAAAAAATGAGTCGACCTAACAAAGACAAAAAAATATTTAAATGGACTCGCGACAACTCTGTTTGTTGTGATGACCAATATTTTTGCACCTTGTCCAACTCATACCCTTGCACTCTTCATCACTCAATGGAATATGACTTTTTTTTTTTTGCCCAACTACGAAGTCAGCTCGAAGTAAACGGATCTGATTCTACAACCACTGACGTAACTATTTGATAAATAATTGATGAAGGGATAGGATGGATGACAGCCTCATAGCTCTTCCTATAATTTTTAACAGACAAATACGGATTGATCATGCTGCTCACGGGTAAGGGAAACTTCATAATGAAACAAATTACATGAAAACATGAAAAATCTTTTTCTAGCCACATACGACAAGAGCAAATCTTCTCTCACATATTTACTCATATTGTCGGATCCGACATTACTTCAAAATGGGCTCCGAAGATCTCTTTACCATAAAAACACGTGATTTCTTGATTAAATCATTCAAAGTCTCCAACATCCTCGGACATAAATCCCCAATCTATTGTTTTGCATCGCTTCAACGATTGTTGAACCATTCCATTAACTTCAAACGAATCTGATAAACAATTTGAGTGATAAAAAGCTCCCTCACACCCAAAAGTCAAGCATTGAATAACTCTGTAGCATTGGTTGTCATCTCGTCATAATGACAACTAACTGCAAAACTAATTGCCTATCTCTCGTAAGGCATAAGTGAAGCCGTGAATTCTTTAGCTAGATCACCTCCTCTAGTCTCAAATTCATTCAACTTATCATAAAACTCGATTATATGAAACTTATCAATGATACCCTGTTTGTATGAAGATAACATATTGGCACCTTTGAATCTTGCTTTCAAATTATTAGTCAAATGCCGAAGACAATATAAAACAGGATGTTCTGCAAATACTTCGAAAAAAGCTTGTAAAAGGTCTTGATTACGATTACAGATAAAATTGATCCTTCATCCGAGAGGAATTATTTTACGAAGCTTCGGAAAAAACCAATGACAACTAGAATACGTCTTCTTATCAACCACAACAAAAATCTAGTAGGAAGAATCATATATAAAGAGCCGTACCGTTTCAATTATAATGGCGCACTGTTTCAATTACACAGCGCACTATTTGATTGAAACAGTATGCGTGTTTAAAAGAAATAGTGCGTCTAACTACAAAATACAAAAAAGAAAAAAACAATAATTGCTAACGGAAAAAAAGGCATACCCCTATTTGCATCTTTTCTCATACCTCATAATATGACTCCATTGAAATCACCTTTCAAAATTATGCCATCAAGATAAAGCAAAGGTAAACAGTAATTGAAATCGACGATAGAAGCATGAAACAAAACAAATAGTTTGGAAAATCGATTCGATCCTTCTTCAGTGGTAAGTGTAACATAACTTCCTCGATTGGTACTAATAAGTGCCTGATTATATGACTTCAACTTAAAAAAATGACTATGAAGAATCACCACCAAGCATCATCTTTGTCTTCCATTGAGCTTTTCAAGACTTCTTATATGACAAATCCAAACTATAGATGGTTTGAAAATAATTTCTGGCCTGGTTCGAATTGAAATTAGGATATGTTCAATTTTCAAAAGAGAATTACCCAATCATTCCGTTTTTATCAACTTCATTGAACCCATCGACAAAAACAACTATCCACAAGTGTTGAAGCCTTGACAAATCATTGACAACCATTCTCTTAAAACTATATCAGCAAATCCTCTTGATCATTCAACAAACATCTTTCATGAGCATATATTGAATAATATAAACTGAATTTATTCGACGAGGAGATTTTGAAACTATCTCATTCCTTTTCTATAACATATTCAAAATCCAAAACCGAATAACATAAAAATGAACGAGATATAACCCCAAATCTACAAACAAAGATGATTTTCTCATCCATTGAAACAGAAACGAAGATAATAACCATGATAACGATGACAACGATGATGATTTTGACAATGATAATGATTTCGAATGAGTAATCTGATGATTTTAAATAAGAAATCTGATGATTTGAAGAAGAAAAACAATTAAAAAAATGACGGTTATGACAAAGCAGCGTATTAGTTTTGGAAATAAAGAAAACTGTATCAAATGAGAATGAGAATTTTTTTTATAAAAGATATACCCCGGAGGAATTTTCTATAATAAATACATATTCGAATTTTATTAATTAACATCTACAAAATAAGACCAATATTGAATATAAAAAATTCTTTAAAATGAAATTTAAAAAAAAAATAATTATTATGGATGTTTTACTCATCTACAACTAAGATTTCCTCCGATTTTTTTCAAGAGTGTCATGAAATGTCATTGCTCGTGTGAATGGTCATTTGTTCAGCTTGTTTTATATTATTGTTATCATGTGTCTTTCGTCCCAACTTGATGATGACAAATATATCGGAAGAAATTAAACAATGTGTAGATAATTATTTAGTACGTATTCGATTATAGGGCAAAATAATGAACATTAATTCTCCTTAAGTAATATTTGTATTTTATGTATGACTCATGTGTAACGTTGTAATGGTTTAATAAATTTTTTGTATAACTTAATGTTAACAAGTTTTTTATATTACATAAATTATCTATTAAGTTTTATAATAAAAAAATAAATATTACATATTTTTTAATTATAAATTTTTCTATATTATAATCCTTACTTTTATGTATGTGCAGGGATAAAATAGGAATTTTTGGAGGGGGTGAGAAGCAATTTGTAGT
>LIEC01011142.1:0-29248 GCA_001925005.1 Drosera capensis
GGGGGGGCGGTGAATGTATGGGGGGATGATTAGCACCCCTCTTCCTTTAAAGTATCAAGAATCGTGATTATTTTACAGCAAATGATTATCTCCAACATAAATTCTACTACCAGTTAGTCCACCTTTTTTTTTTTTTTACCATAGAATAAGGATTTGTTGCCAGCAGAGAGGTTCATGTTCCAGTTCTGTGATGGCTTTGGAGAAAACGGGGTTGATTTCGTGATGAGTTTTTACTATTTCTTCCTTGTTGAACGTCAACTGTACGTTAAAATGCCCGTGAGGGAGTCCTATGAGGTGCATTTCTCATATATATTTGTCTGATCGGGGACTGGCATTGACAGTGATGCGTAATTGCATAAGATATTTAATAGTTAGTAATGGGCTGCCACGGATGAGAATGTCGTGTTTTATCACAAATGAGATGAACTTTGTAGCCTGGCCTATCAATGTGAGTGTTTGAGGTCGTAAACACTTCATTCTTGGGAGGCCAAACATACTATGTGTTACTGACACTGCGGATCGATCTATGAAAGTAATCGTATGGATTGCCACTTTAGTTTCAAAAAGAAAGTAGACAGGTTGGTCTGCTCGTTCATGCTGGCATGGTCGAGCTATTCTGTGGATGACGTCAAGAACTATCGGTTCAGAATTAGAGTACTTAGATTGTCAAGTGCCTTGGTAAACACTGATTCCTTGATTGAATGCTTTAATTTCACACTTTGTAATATACAGTATTTGTGATCAAATACATGTTTCGCCTTCTGGTCACTTGTATGTGATCTGGTTATGCAGGATTAAGCTTAAAACCTGAAAATGAAGGGTCATGGTCTATACAACTTATTGTAGTTGCTATATTTCTTTGGAACTGCTGATCTCTCATCAGCTTAAGATGCGTTGGAAGCTTATATGCGCGAGCATCTCGCACTAGCTCCTTGTGAAATTGCCTATGCTGCATTGAGAAAATGGAACCATGGTGCCATCTCTGCAAGAATAGCAAATACAGTTTGAAGCCCCTACATCGTGCCGAATCCTGACTTCAAATGGAGATTCGGTCATAAGCTCAACCTAGGCCATGCTTGAACTTAGGTAAGATACATTTCGTGTTTGTTTAACTTTGCGTTACACTGACTTATATTCAGTTCATAAGACATTCTTGCTGCGTTTCATAATCTGACACTGAAGAAGGGAGCTTGTGGATGAAATGCTAGTTCTGTTTAATTAATGTCTTGCTAACACTCCTAGCGTCCAATATGTGTAAAATTTGGCAAGATGAAAGCTGCAATCACTTCTGGATTTCATACGGGCGAAGGCCTGCAATGAAAAGTTTGGGTTTTCTGTTCATGTCCTGATCATTTCTTGTAGCTTCTTGTAAAATTCTGGATTTCCTCTAACCAGGAATCACAAGTGCTGCACACAAATCCTAATTAGTTCATTTGTATAAACACATGATCAGTCGCTAACACAAGACAAAGCGCACCTGACCGGTGAGTCATTCTATTGTTTTAACTCAAGACTTATGATAGCAGTTCCAAACATATTTTCAAATGTCTTATTCTTGAGCTTAAATAGTGAGAATTGCTTCGATCCACCTTATACCAAGTGACCTCGGAACTCATCACCTTTCACCAAAGCGGCATCTGTCGAGTACTGCACTGCACTTGTTTCGAAGTACTGTTGATTCATTTCTCCATCATACAATAATCTCTTTATTCGTTAAAAAAAAAATTGTACTTCAAGTGACGGCAGAGATCTCTGTTTTGAATATTAGATATTTTAATTTTTTATATTATAAATTGAAAAATCTATATATAAATTGGCGTTATATGTAAAATTTATAATACATACACACATAAAATCAGAGAGGGGCCTTAGACCAAGTATATATCGAGATTTTTTTTTGTTGGATAATATTTTTTCAATAATATTTTTCTTTTAATTTTTTGAGAAGCAAATATATTGTGAAGTTTAAATTGTGAAAAGAAGAAAAAAAATTGAAGATTCAAAAATTAAAAATACATTTACAAATAAAACAGCACAATTCAATATACTGAAAACAACAAAACCAAGAATGGGGAATGAGGCCTTTACAAACAAAAGAACACTATTTATTAAAGTTTTGATATATTGTTTTTTTTTTTTCTTTTTCATAGTGAATCTTTTACAAACAAAAATAAAATAAAAAATATGGGGCCTTGTAAATTTGGGGGTCTTAGGCAATGGCCTAATTTTTTATACTGTTGGGCCGACCCTGAATAAAATCTGATGGTATACAATTATCAGTTTATAATATTCTCTTCTTTTTAATTTAATTATAATATTTTTTTATCATTCTTGATTTATTTACAACATTTTTATTATTATTTTTATTTGATAATTAATTTATATTAATATAATCAAATTATCCCATAAATTTTTTTTCCTTCTCATTTTCTCTCCTAAACTCCATTTACACCTCACAACCATTAAGAAAATACTCTTCCATTATCAAATTTTATAAAAATTAAACACACATAAAATTACGTGACGGATCAAATCAATACAATTAAATTGAGACAACGATAGTATAAAAATATAAAAAGCAACGAGTTGGCTACCTCTTCAGCACAAACGATGCTCTATTTTGATAGTATTTCTGATATGCACATATTCTCTCAGTCCCATATTTATTAAAATATTTTGATCGGACACGGAAATTTATTTTAAAGTTGAATTTATGTGGATGATGAAAGAATATTTTTTTGATAATAGTGAGATTTATTATAATATTTATAAAAAAAAAGAATGAATATATTATAATAGATAAGATTGATTTGATATATTTTTTTAAAAAAAAAATTATAAAAAAAATTATAATTTTTTAAGAGACTAATCTAATAAAAAAAATTATAATTAATATAGAATGAGAGTGATTGAGGGTGGGCAAGGTGAAAAGAAAATCTCACTGACATGCTCTTCACTCTCCTGCTCATGCAAGAAAAAAGGTACTCTTGTTTGTACTTTTGAGGGATCAGGCAATCAATTCCATTCCAACAAAGAACTGTTCCATTGCATCAAACAAGGGGAAAGATTTCGACGGGTTACTTCATAAAGATCTTGCTCCCAAAGGTCAGTAAATCATTAAGTTTCTGGTAAATCTGTTGAGCAAACGTTTATTGATCCGAATATCGACCAAAGAGAAACTTGATCTGTTTCTCTTAAATAAAGATTCAAGTTCGAATTAATTGAAAGAAAAAAAAAAAACCTCATGTCGAAAGAATTTTATCTTTTTTCATAGATTCTTCCAATTCAATCTTTTAAAACAGATCTCTTGCGTTTCACTTATGTGAAGTGAAGACCATTATCCTTGATGGGTTTTGTCCACACCATACTCATGTACAATACCCCTGTTACTGTTTGCCCACAATGAATCAATGTTTCCCAACTGTACAATGCCTGGGGGACCCCTTCAATTGCATAGAGAACAGGGTGGGTAGTCCATTTTGCCATGGCCCTTAACTTCATAAGTCAGCAATGGCTTTCTTCCTTCACTGATAAATGATGTTGCTTCAATGTTATCTCTCCACGGCCCCTTTATGATTATAAATGCAGCGCAAGTCTTTGTTCTACAACGATCCAACTCTTCGCTCGTTTCCTAGAGCTCATGAGCATCCTATAATGTTGCAACAATTCAGATATTTTTGTCAGAAACAAAGTTTGAGCAGGATGACATGTACACATTATTACATCGACTAACAAGATCAGATGTTTGAATTAGGTTTTTGAACCAACTTTCCATGGAAAATTTTTTTATATATGTACAAAATTTTCATTAATTCACAATGATATATTGCCTTGTCCTTCGCCATACATGATCCTATGTGGTGTCTATTTCTCCTCCATACCTAAATTTTAATCATACTAAAACAAAATACATTGATTCATTCTTTCTCACTTTTCATCTTTCTCCGATCTAAAATATAGTTGGTCCAAACTCCATATAAAAAAAATCGTTTGATTCCCATTATTCCTTGAACTTGTTATGTTGATGGGGTCTTCGAACACGTCAACTCCATTGATGTATGTGACATCCTCATATGTTCTTCATCCCAGGCGATTTCCCATCTGGAAGTTGATATCCTGCTCCATCCACATTTCCCAATCATTAGTATAAAAACAATCACATAAATACATTTTAGATTGTTTGGTATTTATGCTCAGAACGAGAAAAAACAAAGCAAATAACAGAAATAAAAAATCATTAACGAAAAAAAAATATTTATTAAAATAAAATGATTTTCTGTCCTTAAGAAAGGTTTTTTGTAAAATGGATGTTAATGTCGTCCTCATATGAACATAAACTGAAATTTTTTTCCGATTTTTTTGTTTTCTTCGTTCGGTTCGTTTCATCCGTTTGAATTTTTTGTTTTCTTCTTTCGTTTCATCCGTTTGAAAAGATTAAAGATTAAGAATCAGTAACATACGTTTCTGCTTTATGATTAGCCACTGAAACGAAAATAGTACTCAGAAACAGAAACGATGCCAAACATACCTTTAGATTCAAAAACATAGACAATGGGATTATTTTATGCACATCATAACTATATAGTTGTAACAAGCCTGGCGATATTTACTTCGGTCCAATACCGAGCCACTACGAGAAGCGTTGAGGATTCAGGAGACCTATATGTTTCTGTAAAATCATCTACTTGAACGATTTAGTGAATCATACATAATTGCATATATCCTTGATATATAACTTTGGACAAAAAGGAGCTAGAAAGAACGAAACAAAAAGTTGAATGTCAATAATGGGACCTATATTTCGTCGAAGATGAAATCGACTTGTTGGAATAACAGATCAAAGAGGGCACTAAGCTCCACGAAAGGAATCAAAGAAACTTTAATTATGAAAGTTAAGCTACTCATTGGGCAAAAGAGTATTATGCAAAATATTTATACTTCTAAGCTAAGATATTTATAGTGGCAAAAGATATTTATAGTGGCAAAAGAGAACCTGAATTTGGCTAATATAATTGGGCACTATTTATATGCTAAGCACATTCGTCACTTTAAGCCACACCAGCACTCTAGCAATGTGTTACACACACACACACATATATATATAGCACTGGGATGGTTCATTTTCTATTCATCACAAAAAGGATAATTTCATTTTCACATGTAAAAACTCCATTGGTAAATACATGTTATCAATAACAAGTTATTGCTTCCTCCTCAAAATCCTATAGTCTGAATAATTGATCATGATTCGATGATACATCTGGTCATAATTAAATTATGTAATATCTTCTTCGAAATCTCTGTTATAATCCTCGATTTTCATAGGTTAGGAGCTGGTCTTCTTGATTCCCATAATCCGAAAAAGGTTAGTATTTAGTCCATGTAAGGATGATGATTGGTGGTACAACTATAGGTTGTTACTTTCATATCTTTTAAAGAGTGTTACATCAGAAGAAGCCCAAGTCTAAATGTGTGACTTAGACTAAACTACACCATACTTTTGACTCCAAAAACTTCGTCGGATCCTCCTATTCGACAGATAATCAGGAGAAAACCCCGAATTAATCACGATCATATTATAGGGTTATAGACGGGTCCCGCCTAAGGCGATGAAGGCAAACTCAAGTTGTACCTAGCTAGCTATTGCGTGAACTAGGTTATCGACCGACCTAGCTTGAACGAAGAATGTCATGCGTAACTCGAATGGTCAAGTTAGATTGATAGTAACGCGCACGCAGTCATATTAATGAGATCCACATATTATAAGCCGCCAATATAGTTCACGGCATTTAGTCGTATCTGGAAAGTTTTACTGGTGACATTACGACCCGACTCTCTTAAGATATCTTGATCACATATCTCAGATACATATCTTCCCAACACAATTTAATTCCGCCCATATGCTTGCTTAACCATAGATTAATTTGATCAATGCTTTTCTACTTAGGTCATGCCCACCCTATATGTATATATATCCAAGTTCAAGGAAAGGCAGCACCAGTTGAATCTTCTAATGTGAGAAGCTCAAACACAGAAAAATACATATGAGAACATCCTCTAGACTTATAATTGCATTGAATTCCAAATAAATATTTGAAACTTTATGGTTGGCAAAATAGATCTTCGCTACTAGAACTCTTTATAGTCATCGCAAACTATACTACAGAATTGTCAAACTACAATTTAAAGCAAACAGAATGCAGCAATCACATCCCTTTTCTGATTTATATATGACACTATAGTTTAGTGGCCTTTGTGCGGCAGGGTGTAAAGTTCACCGTCCTTTTGACCACGCCCACGACGTTACATTATAATTATCATCTATGATATGATGATAGTTAAAAGGTAAGCTATAGAAGCTATAAGGCATATAGCTATAAGCATAAGTTAATTTAATGTGCTCATGTTGGATGAATGTCTATACAGCTCGATGTGCTGTCACTAAGTACTTATAAAAGTATGACACATCGTTTTCATGGGACCTCAACTTCAACAATCCAATGGTACACGAATGACTAGGGGGACTTTAGCTAGGAAGAGGATTATACTTATCCGGCTTAGTGTTTGGTTCAACAACAACAGACAGTTAGCTGCTACAATTAATTCTTTCAGTCTAACAAAGTGACTGGTTCTGAAACTTAAGAAAAATTCAAGAAAAATCGAAATCAATCACTGGTTATTTCAAAACTATTCTAATGTTTTAGAGAAAACCGCTGCAACATATAGTCGACTGCTTCTTGTTGCACTAATCATTTTCCGTATGTCACTATACAAAAGAAACTTCATAATTAAGCATAGAAGATTAGTTACGTTGTCTTCAATCGCTAATTATGACGATGATCAACTAGTCTAGCGAATAATACAAGTCGATTTTGCGTTAGCCAGGACTACTCTGATTAAGTCCTAGCTAGACCTTGATCATATCAACATTATTCGAAAGCTTATTCGTCTAATTAACCTTTTTCCATACGAGAATTTTGCCCGAGTGAATTTGAGCTCTAATGTTGTTGAAGCATCAAGGTACTCAAATTACAATCATTCACACTGAAATTAGTGGTCTAGTTGAATAGTTTGATCATTACAGGATTATAAGCTTGACTAGCTTTTAAGAACTATAGACAAGCTGAAAGGAATTCGTTTCCTACTTCTTTATAGGGAGCAAGCAGAGTTAAAATACGAAAATTGAAATGCATGTGAAAGCAAACATAATATGACATGATAATGGACATGATCAAAATGATAAATGAATATAATTAAAACGTACCATATGATTGGGGTGATTAGCATGAGGATGATTATTGACGTAGTCGAAGTAACGGTAGGTAGTACTCGGACCCTGGCTCGACGACATAGGCGACTCGTCGGAGGATTGTGGATCGGAAGAAGGTTCGTCGAGCTGACACTCAAGGTTCACGCCGAAGAGCCTCAGTGTCTTCGAGTTACAGGTCGGTGTACTGGTTGATGATGGTGGCGTCCTCTGCCCTTGATTAACTGATTCGGTAACATCCGGGGAACCAAAATGTATACCATAAACACCATATTAAAGGTACGTATAAATATGTATAAATTATAGGAGTAATTATTGTTTCATGTCATAAAAAGATTTTATCATACAATTATAAATTATTTTACAAAAAAAAAAAGAGGTTTGTAGCGATATCTAACTAGTTATCGCAGACCTCTTTTTGTTAGTAGTTGGATAAAAAAAAATTAAGATAATTTTTTATCCAGTTGTTCCAATAATTAAAAAATAGATCACGTAGCTAATTAGATAATGGTGCATCATTCTTCTTTTCGGATTATTTTAATGAAAAGTTAATACAAAAAATCTATATGAAAGGTACTACTGTTTAGTAATGTCAAAGGTATCTTTAATGAGAATACTTTTAAAAAAAAAAAAACATCCAAATCGACGTGGATTGCTTGTTGCTATAGCACTATGATACGGAAGATTCGACAGTAAAAACAATCGGTCAAATTACAGTAACTGCCGTGCAACAACATAGGATCTCATCCTTATAATTAAAATTACTTCCGACAGATAAAAGCGTGTGAGCCTCAAACTCCCTTGAGATTAGAAGATTATATAACGCCACATTCATCCCGAGTAATCGGAGGGTGTCGTTCAAGCTCTCAAATGAGCGTTTGATTACAAGGAACCGTCAAACCAAAACCAATCACACAGAGTCTCGCATGCCATTTTTTTTTCCCAGTTTCAGAAACAAAACAATTATTCAAAAATAAAAGAAAAAAAAAACCAATAAATGACGGAATACGAAGCCGATCGATAAAATACTGGAAGTTACTTCATGATTTTTTTGATTTTTTTTTTCTCCCACTCCCCTCTTTTGTCAATTTGTGACATATTTTAGTGAGATCATAACAGTTTATTTTTTTTCATCCATGAAACTCAAAGAAAACAAGATTAAAATTTTGATCTTTTAAACCAGACCTCAAGTTTCAACCTCGCAAATCATCAATCACGTTATTATCATTTGAAAATACAATGATGATGTTGTAATTTGAACGAGGCGAAGGAAGTACCTGGCAGGTGGCTATAGGGAAGAGCAAGTCCAAGAGGCAAATGCGTCGGATAACACCCCGTGGAGGCCGCGGCAGGCGCACCATAGCACCACCCAAACCCCCCGCCGGCGGCGCCGCCAGCAGCACTCGTGGGCCCTCTCCGCCTCCAGCCGATAAACAACCGACCCTCATCGCCCCTACACCTTTCAAACAACACCACATCGCCCGCATCCAGCCTCTTCTCCTTCACGTACCGACTCCATCCTTTGGTGAGGACGTAACTCTGGCTGCTGTTCCAGTACGAGTACCGGAATCTCCAACACTTCCCCGTCTCGTCCTCGAAGCTCAGCAGCAGCCCCGACGACGAAGAAGGGGATGACGTGGACGAAGAGACCGATGTTGATGTTGATGATGATGATGTGGTTGTGTCCAGAGGGAAGTATTTCTCGGCGTGTTGTTTCGGGATCACGAGGCGGTTTAGCTTCCCAACGTCGCTCGGTGTCAGGGGCTTCTGGAACATCGGTTCTCGATTGTGTTCGAACAGATGTATCGTCTGCGTCTGCCAGGGATGTCGCGGCGGAGAGTGCTCATGGCCTTCGTCGCTGGAGTTCATCAACATTTTGGGTTCGATAATTAATTTTGAGATGGAGATTTGAGATGTGTGTGGTGAGAGTGTTTGAGTTCAAGGGAAAATGCGGGGGATTTTATGGGGGATGGGGAGGAGGAAGAGGAAGGAAGGTGATGAGGAGAGACGGGAAAAGTACATTGAGGCTGGAATTTACAAGTCGCATTTTGCAGCAAAACTTGACCAAATGTATAATAATAATCATAATAATATTTACTCCAATCTCAATCTCAAATAAATGCTTCATTTTCATAATACTGTATACTCTTGTGAAATATGATGACGTGAGGCTGATTTTGAATTAAATAATACTTCTCCGTTCATGAAAAATTAGGACGCAACGTACTTTCAGACGTTTTCGCCATATGATCAAACATTAATCACATCTTTTTAGCGAAGTTCTTACGAGACATTAATAAAAAAAACGCTATAATAGTTTTATATATGATTTTCTGGCCAAAAATCTGTGACAATGGTTCTAAATCTATGGAGATGATCGAAAAACGCTACCAAAAAAACGGTTGCAACGTTTGCATAAACACTACTCTTTTCGTCCCAAATAAATTACGATATGTTGACTTGATACAATTATTAAAAAGCTCATTGACTTGATACTCTATAAGTAGCTAAATAGAGAAAAAATAATAATGATGAAGATGATGTGACACAAAATAAAGATATTTGTAATATTTTATCATTCAAAACTTATTTAATATTAAAATATTATAATTTATGTAGAACGATCATATTTAATAATATGTCGTAATTGATTTGGAACAACGAAGGGAGTAAAAAAAACCGCCATCAAAGATCTAACTTGTTGTAATGACATCATTTTGACCCGACATGAAGTTTCATATATGGGTTGAATTTTGATTGATTTCTTAATAAAATCAATTTTTTTATGATGATAGTGAGTTTTATAGTAATAATTATAAGAAAAATTAATAAAATATATTATAACATTTTTATCAAATTAAATATATTATATATATTTGAGATTATAAAAATCAGATTATATTTAATATGAAATGAAGAAAATAATTTATTTAGGGAGACAGGAAATAGTTATTGTTGGGCTCCGGACTTAGTACACATGAAAAGGGACTTTTGGTATTAATGGAGATGACAGGTTGATGATTATAATAAGTAATGATTGATTTTAAGTGGTTTTTTAGCGAGTTACTAAAATTGACCAAACAAGTGTGGCCTAAGCTGGAGTGTGGAGGATGTGAAAAGAAAGGATGTTGAAACGTGAGTGACATCTATGTTCAAGCCTCGAGGCAAAACCATGTTTTTAGAAAGTCACCTTTCATTTTCTGCTTGATTCATATATTCTTTTTTCTTTTTTCCGATTCTATCCTTGATTCATAGTTTTTAGTTATATTAGATACAAGCTACTTTCATGTCTGGGTCACTTATGTTTAGGTATATAAATATAACAGACTATATTTGGAATTTGGCACTTGAATATAATTTGATCGACTATAAGGTATCTTGTTTGGGATGTCATGGCTTAATCAAAACTAATGACCACGATAATAACGGTTGTATTGTCTTTCACTTCTTATCATAAAGATATGAGCTTTTAATGAAATAAGGAGATTTATGGAAATACTCATGAAAATAATGATATTTATCAATAATATCTTTCTTTCCTAATATGTAAAATATTTCCCTACCTATCTTCTTAGTTAAATTTCCTAGAGATATGATTATCTTCCTACTATGTAAAATCTATAAATATAAGGGGGTCTATGCCTAATATTCCACACATAATATAATTATAGTGGTTGGTCTTCTCTCTTACCATCATTGTCAGACGATCACGTCATCACAATCATAATCTAAATCATCAATCCACGACCACACGATCTTATGATCGTTTATTGTGCAAACAGTATGGCGCGACAGATAGAGACAATCTCAATCATGACACGAAAAATATGAAATCAAGCTAACAACAATCATGGGGCAAACGACCCTCAGAGCTCGGAACACGAAGGACCTCCCATATCAGAAAGTCGCAGCACAACTCGTAGTGATCCACGAGTTCGAAACCAAATTGAAAAAAGCCGAACAAGAACAGCTTCCTCCAAGGCAGAATCTTGTTCTTGTTCGAAAACTTCAGAAAGAAGATGTAGAAAGCAATGAAAAAAACAATCAAAAAGGGAATCATTAGTAAACCGCCAGCTTCTAATTTAGAACTCAAACTTGAAAAAGGAGAACGTCCCAACTCGGAGCTACCAAGAATAACGTAAAGGACCAACTATGTGAACCCCGTCAAGTTCTAAACAAGGCTTCAAAAAGAATCTAAAGTCTCACATGACTGATCGAGCATGTCGAATCATGCTGGACGAAGAGGACGAGGCTAGCTCAACGGATCAGGGACCAACCATGAAAACTAACCAAGATATGGTCACGATGATCGAGCAACTAATAGAAAAGAAGATGGATAACTCAGAGAACGAGAAGAATAAAAGGAGAAAAATCTATCCTTTTTCCAAAAAGACACTTCAAAGACTGGTTCAACCACGAATCCGAGTTCATATGTCCAAAACTATGAATCCATCATTTATGTTTGTGGACCAATGAAACTATTTTGTACAAACATTTTTCAACAATCTTCAAAGATACATCCCTCTCACTAATATGCATAGATTCGTTTCTTAGATTTCTCAAAATTGTTTACCAAACACTTCATCAGCAGGCACGGGATGAAAGTCACTTTAAATCACTTGCGCCAACTCTTCCAAAAACCAGTAATCAGGTGAAAGGTTCTTCGGCACTTAGGCCCAAGTTGGAAGAAAAACTGAAAGGTAAAAAAATACAGGTCGAAAAAGATCTTTGATATGAAAAAACACAAAATTCAGTCAACACAAAAGCACATTAAAGAAGTTCATATAAGGATTATATGTATATTCTTCATTAGTTTTAAAAGAAAATTAAATTTTTTTTATATGAAACACTATTTAAAGAAGTTGATAATGAGTCATCCCCATATTTCAAAATTTAAAGGGATTATGTGTCACTGTCGAATGATTTATGGGGTTTTATACTCTTTTTTCTCAAGAAAAATGAGTTGAATTAGATGCCAATACATCTGTACCCCTTGTGTGTTAGTGGAAATCGAGGAGTGAAAAAAATGATGAATATGCGTAATGATGTGATATAAAATAAATAGTAAGGATAGATAAATGAATTTAGGTAATAAAATTTTCATTTATAATACTCCCTCTGTGCCACAAAAATTAGAATACATACGTATTTTATATTATTCTATACGCATGAATACAAATCTCGTTTTCATATCAAATCACGTCTACTCATCCCGCAATATATATTAGATTGAAGTACATAATTTAAACAACCATTAATGTTTCACGATAAATTTACAAAAAAACTACGTTTGATTTTCATTGTACGCGTGTCAAACTTTGCATTGATACGCATATCCGATAAAACTGTTACGTTTTCTGTGGGACGGAGGGAGTATATTTTACTCCCTCGGTTTTAATTTAATTGTAATATTTTTTTTTGTTAGTCTCAATTTAATTACAATACTTCTATTTTTTTTAATTTGATAATGAATTGATATTAATTTAATCAAATTATCACACATCTTTTTTCTACTCCTCTTATTTTTTCTTATAAATCTCACTTACACATAATTATTATTAATTTTTTTAATAAAATTTTATATAAATTTAACATACAGATAAAAATATATATCGAATTAAATTGAAACAGATATAATATTTTTTTTTTAACGGATAATTTAAAAAAAAAACAGTTTTATTTTTGTTAGGAGGGAGGGAGTATATGTAAATCTTCAACTGGGAAACCTGCAGAAAATGAGGAAAAGGGGAAGGACTATTTGTGGGTCACATACTTGTAGAAAATAGTGGGATGAATTTGTGGGTCCTTTTTTATTTGACACTTGATCATGTGTCCAAATGTTTGGTGCAATATCCCACTTGCTTTGTGGGGCTTTGCCAAAGTACAAATTAGATCTCTCCAGCTAGTCCTCTCCATTGTTTGCCATGGCTAGCTCGTGAAATGTGTGCACCACATGAATGAAATTATGTCGTACTCGTACCCATTACAACTTCACACCAAGGTTCAATGTGAGAACTCTATTTAGATACATATAAGTTTAACACATTGAAACTGTGCGAAGTATACAGATTATCGATATGTATCCAATTTGTATAGAAACTTGCTATACTATTGATCTACAAACGCCAAGTTGTTATCCTCAAAAAAATAAATGAACCTAGCCCTAAGTCATACAAACACTAATGACATGTGATTCACATTTTGATGCATAATATTCTTCTAACTACCCTAGTCAGTAATTATATTAGGTTTGGAGCTCAAACATCAGGAATAGAATCCAAGTGAATTAGTTCATGGATCTCTCCATATAAAGAATAGATTGAGACAAAACAAGATCCTTAACTAACAGAATATTTGCTCTATCAAAAAAATTCAAACTTATGATATAATATCGATTGATCAGAAATTTCTTTTTTGTAAACATAACAAATCAAAGAACATATCCCGCCGCTTTATTAACAGTATTCTTACGTTAATACACCACTTATATATGGAACGGGACCATTGGATGAGGATCATATATAAATAATGGCCAAACAAATTAGAGGAACCTTTTGTGATGAATTATTGGTATGGGTTGGGGTTGGGGGAAATTTAGGTCCCCTATTTGAGGGAAGGTGAAAATAGTAAACTGTGAATCACGCGTATGGGCACCATTATTGTTGTTTGGCCATTCCTATGGATAAATATAGTACATATTCTATTTTATTTTTCTATTAATCCATGCATGGGACTACTGTTAGGTACATACACCCAAAATCATGAAAATATTATTTATATTAAATATAATCAAGATATGAGAAAAATCGAATATGCCCGTCTTGCTATCAGCAAATTATTTTCTCCACCTTTTCCCCATAAGTCAGACAAGATTTGTCCAATTCAGTATACTTTTCTATATAGTTTTTGGGTGAAATTTGCACTCGTGTACGATTTTCATCCTCTTGTTTGTACCAATTTTTCCATTCATCAGCTGCCTAGCTCTGATCTCACCCATACATACAATGAGGAATACAAAAAACAGATACGTGAGTCAGTGAGTATTAATATTACCTCAACGGGTACGTGGGCAACTGCAACCGCTATGTCCAACGCTTTTAAATATTGTCTACGTAAGCAAGTCGTCTAAGCTCATTAATGAGAAATGGATTCCATCAAAATTACGAATTAATGATATAAGATTGAGATGCCAAACAAATCAAGATTGTGATTGTAAGAGAATCCGACAACAAACCGATAGTCTTCATCCAACTAGGATTTTTTGATTTCTCAAATTTAAACAACAAAACTGAATAACAAAATAACGACTAGAAGGGTCCATTTATCTCCAACAAGCTCTAAAAACAACAATGACTAAGTCGGCCCACGGCGTATTCCTGAAAATAGAAAAACATCTAAAACAAGCCTTAAGGGACGAAGCGCATTTATGGTACTCAAAAGATGAACGCATTAAATTCAAGGCAGTTTCAGACCTCTTCGCCCCATTGAGGAAATAGAAGAAAAAAAAAAGAAATAATCCACGGTCGATGTTGGTTGTGTAAGTTTAGACAATTAATAAAAAACAATTGTTTATTTGAAAAATAAACGGTTGGATGAAAACCAAATTTATGCCCATCCGATAAAAAGAATTATAGATGTCGGAAAAAAAATACACCGCGTAACACATAAAATGAAATTATCAATTTATCTCCATGAGGGATAATTTACAACGGATAGATCAAAAAACCTATTGGGTGTCGGTTATGGGCGGTATACCTATCTTTCAGGTTTTTTTTCCGAATAAACAGTCTAGTATTAAGTCATTCCGAGACTATTTATCCCGAATGTATATACACAGCAGAACATTATTATTTTATATTATTGTTAATCTTACTAAATACTTTCCTGGACTTAACCGAACAACAAACCAAAAAAAAAATAATGCAAACAACATCACAGCGAAAAACAACAAACATTAATTACATAATCATAACATTCATGATATAAATGAACATCTAAACATTTGATGATAGTTCTTGTTGTGGAGGATGTATCTCTTGAGTCGTACAAGTTAATAATTCATAGACAATCATGCACCTACAATTGTCGGCATCATCGATGGTCCATGTTGAATCCGTCATTTTGATCTCTTGCATGATATAATCTATGTACTTCAATACATACACCCCGCAATCATTATTGTTAGTTTGCTTGGGACTTTTCTTGACCACTAACAATTTGGGAGCATGAGTTTTCCTGAACGTTTCGGGATGCAATGATTAAAAAAGATGGGCAAAGTACTCTTTCTGTATACCAAAAAACAAGCCTAATTAGTGGAGGAAAGATAAAAACAATGAAAGAATCGTTCCATGTAGGAAACTCACCATATATTTGCTTTGTACATTATATATCTAGACTATCGTGATGTAATCGATATCCTCATACATAGGATCAAAAAGATACACAGTCCATTTATCTAGATTGAACACGTACAAGATGAAATGAGAGTTTATGCACATCGGAATCATCACAAGTGAAGCTATATGGATCAAAATTTGTTATTCGCTTCTCACATATGTGAAATGACCGGATCGAAAGAAAGACGTTTACATCTTTAGGGAACTCGAGGAGCGGTATGGAATTTTTTCGCTCCTTTTGCACAACCCAATTTGCCTAAATTCTTTGACCACATTTACGCAAATAACCAACTCACAACATAGACCTCATTTCTCTCGCAAAAAGGTCTCGAGACCATCACCCTAACATATGCGTCAATCACCTTATCAAATAGTCATTGACTAGGAGCAAGTGATTTCAGAACACGCTATGTCAAGTTATAAAGTCCCCTACTTTGTTCCAAAGTAGCTACAAAACCAGAATCATTAGATGATGGAGCATAAAATATGTCTTGCATTATCCTCGCGAGTTTTGTGGGAGGTATCTTCTTCATTGTATAGCCCTCGATACATTGGCACAGAGTCAACAACTCTAGGAGAAGTGAGAGCAAGGGCTGGAGAAGTTGTTGGAAGCTCTCGTAGGGATGCTGTCGGGGATATATGCACTCGATAACCAATGAAAGCTGAGGACCATCAGGGAATGACATTGACAGCTGGGGAACTAGATACTTAGTCTTGTATAACCAATCTGTAGTGACTGTGGGATTGGACAATCTATGCCTCCCTCATAATTTGAAAATATATTAAAATTATACAATGCAAGTGGAACAACAATAAAAAATAGGATAATGAATTAAATATTAAATAAAAAAAATAAGAAAAACATACTTACGATGGAAAGTGCCCAATACTGGGTTAGGGGTTCTTTAGAGTTAGGGTTTCGTAATGGTTAGAGATTTTTTATTTCCAAAAAAAATTTGATAAAAAATTTTTTGGCATGATTTTGCAAAATGGAGAAATAGAATAAAATGGTTAGGGTTAGGGTTTCTTAAGGGTTAAGGTTTGATATAAGGGTTAAGATCTTGTAATGGGTTGAGTTTTTTTTTCAAAAAAAATTTGATAAAAGAAGTAATAGACAAAATCATTACTGAACTATAATCATCCAACAATGAAACGATGTCCAACATTACAACGATATAATCATCTACATCGGTTATTCATAACATGATGATTAGGTCACTCATCTTCTTCTGGTACGATGGATGATGTTTGTGCCATAACTTTGTCATGATTTCTCCTATCGTGATCTGTGTAACATTTACATAATGAATATTTTCTGAGGTTCTTAGGACCGTGAGTTTGTTCAATGCCATGTTTGATACGTGTTTCCTTCTTACGGCCTTTTGTTTGAGATACAATCAGGTTCAAGATTACATAATCCACATCTGCTACATTGTACGACTCTTCGTAATCGTATGTCCTTGGTCTTCTAGGCTGCTTCCATCTGTTTCATCAGGATCAAGGACAAACTTGAAAATGCAAATCTTTTCTCTTTCAACTAATTTCAAAGCATAGTTATAACCCTATTCGAAACAAGATGTTTGAATTGTTAAACCCTGAAACGATCGATATAGATGATTGTATCTCATCGTCTGTGATGAAGAGTAATCAACCTCATCTTGTGATATATGGATACTATGACCATTGATCATATTTCCAAAATTTCTCCAACGGTCGAGGATGAGGTATTCGGAAATCTCAGTCTTCCAATTGATATCAAGAAACCTCAACATGTGTTGACAAATATGTCTCCACCAACTAAAACTATAAAAGGAACCTACAAAAAGCATGAAATAACTTTTGGTAAAAGAAATATGAAAGTTGTATATGATGTCAGTGACTTCGGGGGATACAAGAAATTTGATGACAGTATATATACTAAGTTTTAAAATGTGCCTTATCAAACAAAAAAGAAAAAAAAAAAGAGAAAAAGAAGTTTTAAAATGTGTGTGGAGCACATCAGCCTTGAAGGAAAATTATCTTCTCCACTTCTATCCATTCCATCATAAATTTCATACGGATTAAACTCTATGATGAACGTGATTACTAAGTTATTGTTGTTGTTCTTTCCTAACATAAATTTCACTTTTAGACTTTCTTCGACGAATTCAGGACGTCATCGTATTGAAACTGTTATGGATCAACCATATCAACATAAGAACAACTAAACTTGAAAATTAATACTCATGAATTCATCAAAATGAGCATGCATGAGATGGAGAAATCGCATGGAAGATACGATGACACATGTTTAATGATCCCACGGACTTCATATCCACAAATGAAATGTATGATAATAGTTGTGTTGAATTAATTAGAATAAAGATAAAGCAATGAGCAAGTTTGAAGTAGAAAAAACAAATCAATGAAGTTGCTAGAATTCAGGGAGTTCGATAAAGCTTGTAGTTGATCGAGGTGTGACATTTTTTGCCACAAAGAAATACTGCAAGGGTAGTCGTAGTTCAATTCAAGCATTTTTTGTCTTGTGTTGAAAAAGGTTTTTTCTATTTCTGGGTGCTTCAGTAACCTTTCTAGGTTCATATCAGAAAATAATCTTTATATAAAATTGTGATAACATTATGTACATCATCCTATTTTATAGGAATATTTTATCTATATTCTATATTTATCAGGGTTATATGGGTAGTTTTTTTCTTGGTGCTTCAATAAATTTGTTATTGAGAAAATTTAACACCAACTGCGCAGATGATTACTCTTATTTTGTTAACAGATACTTCAACCCTTGAAATCAATTTCATGTTTTCCAGCACAAAACCCACATAAAAAAAATATGAAAAAGACATTGAAAAGGATGTTATTTATCTACGGGTTATTTATCACCGGCCCAAAGTTCTTTTCATTCGGAATACTAATATTTCTATATATATGTGTGTGTTAAAAATACGGTAGATTAATGTGTCTCTTAATAACATTAGTTAAGATTTTTCGTAGAGTTAGTCCATCGACGAGTTGAATCTTCGCCTCCATCATTTATGACAACCTTAATATCATGAGTTCGAACTTATAATAAAACTGATTCCTCGATAATATACTATCATGCATTGGAAACATATCGATGAGTAACTTTCAGCATATTCCTAATAGTTCCATGCGTATTAATATGTCTGTAAATCTTGGATCAGATCACAAGAGTTATACACCTGGGCTAGCTGCCATCTCGAAATTATTTAATCAAGACAAATGTGTTACGTGTGTGTAGGGGGACCGATGACAGCTTCATCCCCATGTACACATACTGCAATTCACAAGATAGAAGAGCTCTACTCGAGGAAAAAACAATGTACTTGTCTTCCATGGCTTTGACTCCATTGTTTCATCATATGATTCACATCAATAATCTTAAATGGACGAAACTTTACATTCACAATGATCTCAAATTGAACATTGTCCTTAATTAGAGGCTCCCTCCTGTTAGATTGCTATTATAAGTTAAGAGATTCGCCTTCCTAACATGCTTATCTTTCGAGATTGAGTTCTTCTCTTAAGCTTGGACCCTTGCAAATATAACAACTAAAACCCCTTCACAGATGAAGCCAACACACTATTTGGTCCAAAGACTATGAACTCAACCGACCCTGAGAGACTGATATTACGTACGAACATTTTTCCGGTTCGATTTAAACCAGATTCTAAATCCTGACTGTTATCTTGAACTTCGAACTTACGTTCTAATGTCAAAAAAATGTCCGAATATGGTAGCATATATTTCTCCTGTCTATCATGATCATGATGAGGATGATGAGAAGAACCTATGCATGCGTGCACCCCTGAGCTGGGCTCCACAGGATCAATCCCATATGTCTGGCCACTGCCCATCTCCTGCATTTATTCCCTCGATTTCCCTTCGATATATTGAATTATTATTCGACAATGTCTCAAATCTTGCTTCCGAGACCACAACAGATTACCCATATAAGTCAAACCACAAAAAACAAGAGATTGTTTCCTAATTCTAATCTCGAGGATGGGGGAGGATTGATTAATAATGCCATGATAAAAAATGTTGAACCAGACCATATGATTAAAAGAATGATTACAAAATCACATACTCACGGGTGATTCAGTAAGTAGAAAGGAACATTTGCATATTCTAGAGTGAAGCTAAGTCCAAAAGTGCCGATCGTTTAAAGCGGGCTACTCAAAATTTACGCAACCCTGACGATAAAGAGTATACTCTCGGTGGTTCAGTACAGCTAACTACTCGAGAGATAAATGGGTGCTGCACATGCCTAAAACGCCTTCACTTTTTCAGCTAGGTAATTGCCCCGCTACGACAAATAACAACTGTAGAAAAGCTCAAACCACGTCTCCTCATAGAATTATCTACTTGAATCAAAGTCACGTCTGCTCGGACATCATATCTCAGGCCGCCTGATAGAACCCATCGTTCGCACATGAATAACAATCATATCTTAACGAACTCCGGGATAGGGTTGGTTCACAAGCAAGTACTGTATTCCCTAACTTGGCAGATCATGAACAAGTAGGATGGGGTTTTGGTATAGTCTCATAACTCATTATTGGGAGGGGCTAAGCTCATGATGGGCCCTGTTTCTAAAGCATATAGGGGGGAAGTGAAGTTATGGGTGAATGAATAGTAGATCACTGGAGAACCTTTAACAAAGGTATGGGACCAAAAAAGGCCCCTTTTTTGTGATAGAGCAAGGGTGCTCTAGTCTCATTGATAACATGATCATCTGGTCCCTGTATCACAGTACTGTGTTTATCTCCTCTGCATGAGTATGTAATTATCTGCTAGCTGGAATTGGAACCCAAAACTTGTTATAGCTTCCCCATCCCCTATGCAACTGATGATATCATACGTCGAACCTAATGTGGCATGGACCTCGACTCCCAGCTTGTACTATACTTTCCAATTTTTTAGATAACTCCATAAAGTCTCCGTTTTAACAGTTGGGGATAGTCGGATTTGAAACTATACTCTCTACTACTCCACTTTGTAAAGAACCAACTCTTTCAAATTCAAACTGGTAATAAATAGAAAAGTCATCATATCATTGCTATCTTAACAAATCAACACTAGAAAGAGTTACAGGTGCTCTTGCATCACCTAAAAAATTTATCACACCTTCATAGACGACTCACATATATAGATTCTTGCATAATGGTAAAAACAAGCCCTTAAATCTGAATTGCAGATCTCCTAGAGATGAACCAGAATTCGAGTGGATAATGAGTTTTCGGATTGAATTTGAGTTTTTCTTACAAGGCTTCGAACAAGGCTCTCCATCTCTACTAAGAATTTCTGAGTCATTGCAGGCCCGGCCATATGGTCGAAGATACAAGTCCATGCGGCCCAGTTGTCATGTACTGACCTAGTTGAAACACGGGCCTGTAGAACCATCACCCAAATGACCTATGACGAATCGGGCTGGGCTCCTAGCCCAAACACAATACACTCAAATGGTACTCCATATGACAATATGGGGCCCTAATATTTTAAGCAAACTCCTATCATTACTCGTCGTTGAATATTTAGAAGACTCCAACGACTACAAGCTGGTTCTTAATACAGAGATGTTGAGACTGGCTAGAGGGACAGCAATCATTGACGTCTCTCCACTGATTATATTTTTTTCAACAAAAATATTAACTTTTGACTCTCATCCTCTCTGCTTTTTCTTTTTGAGCCTCGCGATCAAGAACTCGTATAGAAAAGACTGCAATGAAGCTTCTCCATATTTGTTGGATTTTGTTTGACACCATTGTAGCATATTTTCGGATTTCAACCTCCATAGCAGGAGCTTTGCAGTGAGGAACTCCAAAAAGTGACTCCATTGTAGTTGCTCTGAGCTCACTGATAGTAACTATTCCAAATCAACAAGAAACAATAATACGACCACCCTAATCATTTCCAACAGTCAATTGATTCGCTTCTACAGTGTCATTTAAACTTTACTTCTCTATGTTCCACGAAACTTGTTACATATTCCATTCCAATTTATTTATACAAGTTGAAAAGAGTTTCAAAATATCTATCGTGGAGGATAATCTAGACAAAAATTGAAGTTTCTTACCCATTTTATCCCTATTTTTATTGCTTTTTATTCATTGACTTCTTCGTTACAATCACTAGCAATTAATGAAGAATTCATCATGAATAAGAACAAGAATGAAATTTCTTTATGTTATTAAGATTTAAGATATATCATTAAAATTTCTTAATTTGTATTATAATTTTTTTTTAAAATTTGTGTGTTTTGATTTGAACAACGAATAAATTGAAACGATGGGAGTAATAACTACTCCTTTTTGTCTGAAATTAATAACGTTGTATCATTATTGTATTATTTAATATATATTTTGATAAGCTTTATTATTCGTCTTGGGTCGTCACTGATTAAGAAGTTGCGATACATAACTTAAAATAATATTAATATTTTACGATAATTTTTGTATAAAATGATGTTTAATCATCTCGCGAACCATTCCTAACATGAACCTCGTTGTTTTACATAAACCAATATACTCTCCATCCTTAAATAAACACAACGGTTTGACTTAGGGATTTATCGAGGTAAATTTTGATTCGCATCGCGGGAAAATCAAACATCATTGTTCATAAAATTATCGTGAAATACTAATGATAGTTTAAATTAAATATCTCAATTTTGAACTAATGACATAATTTTTTTCAAGACGAATAAAAAAACTCCTCAAAATATAATAATAAAAATATTATATTTAAAAATAAAACAACAACAGATAAACAACAATATCTCCCCCATCCTCATCCTAAATCAAGCCACGGTAACACACCACTGATTGGATCATCAATCATTAAGCACGGTCAGAGAATAACAACTCAGACTTAAACAATGCCTAAACCAATACCCCATTGCCACCTCAAACTCACAGACCTCAACTCCTCCACCACCAAACTCTTCAACTTTACCCAATTTATTTCTCCTCCAAAGTTTCTTATTTGAGTCATGTCATTTCACATCAAGCACACTCTTCATCACACTTTACTCTTCTCATCTCTCAGCTTCCATCACAGATCACTCTCCACTCTCCCATTTCCTCTCCACTCTAAAATCCAATCTCCATATCAATGGAGAACTTTATCTAGAGCTCAAAAGAACACGACCCAGATGATCAAACTTAATCAAATCGCGATCATCGCCCTAAAGTTAACAACTTTCGACGATTTGAGCTCTGCCCACCTCACATTATAATTTAGAATGTTGTCACACAAGGAGAGAATGAATACTAATGTGACGATGGAAGAAGTGATCAAGATCAGGAAAAGGGGATGTTCTCCGGCGTCTTCTTCGCCCTCCGTGGTGAATCATAACAATCGATCCAAGAGGGCGATAGTGGCAGCTAAGAGGGGCAGCGTGAGTACGCCGTTGTCCACGTGGAGAACGATCAGGACGAGATCGCCTGCGATCAGTGTTGTACGGGTTGATGGGGTTCGGACACCGAAGAATGAGGGAAAGTTGGGGATGGAGCAGCCAGTTTCGGCTAGGAAGTTGGCGGCGATGCTTTGGGGAGTGAATGAGGTGAGACCGCTGGCTTTCGAGGGGAAGAGGAGGGGAGGGCGGAGGAGGGATGATTCGGAGAGAACGTTGAGGTCTCATTTGTCTGATCATTGTCACAGTCCGGTCTCCGAGGTGAGACTCTCATCTTGCTTTGTTATATGAGAAATGCTAGAGATAATCGAGGGAGGAAATGGTATTTCGAGGATAGCCTTGATCGACACCACAACTTCATCAAGAGGACAGACTAATCAACATTAGTCTGCTCTTCTTTGCTTGAAAAGAACTTGCTAGTTCTTGCAGATTAAATGAGTTCAAGTAGCTTTTTATGCTCCAGGAACGGCATGTTTTGGCGCCTTTGTGGGATTCGGATTCGGTTTTTATAACATGATGTTGTTTTATGTAGAGATTGGAACGACCTAGAACTGGTCATCGGAGACAAGAGTCTTCGACATCCGCCTGGCCCATAATTAATGATCACAATATGATGGAGGTAAGCCCTGCCTTATGGCTTTTGATATGGATTAGAAAGAGGTACAGAACATCGAAAAAACGGGGTTGATAATGAATGAAGTCATTACTTTGAGGCTTGAGCTCTGAGATTGTGTGTTTTCTGTAAATGCCAGATTGAGACGCGATCAAGATGCAGGACTCCTACAGGATCCATGAACAGCTTGACAACTCGTTTGAAGGATGCCAGCAATGCCTTGACCACTTCACAAGAGCTGCTGAGAATCATCAGCCGCATTTGGGGGCATGAAAGCCGGCCAATATCGACCACTTCTATTATGTCAGCTCTGCATACAGAGCTGGAGAGGGCACGCATGCAGGTAAATCAGCTGATGCGTGAGGACCATTCAGATGAAAACGAAATCAGCTATGTTCTGAAGAGGCTTGAGGAGGAAAAGGCAGCATGGAAGATCAGGGAGCGTGAGAAGGTCGAGGCAGTAATTAAATCCATCACTGAAGAGCTTGAGGCAGAGAGAAAGCTCAGGAGACGGTTAGAGGGTCTTAACAAGAAACTTGGACGGGAACTAGCCGAAATGAAAGATTCATTTTTTAAAGTATCCGAGGAGCTTGAGAGGGAAAAGAGGGCAAGAGAGTATGTAGAGCTAGTTTTTGATGAGTTATCCAACAACATTGGATTGGATAAAGCTAAGCTAGGAGAGGCAAAGGGAGAGAGCACTAGAATACATGACGAGGTTGAGGAAAGAGAGATGCTGCGCATAGCCAACGCATTACGAGAGGAAAGAGCACAGACGAAGCTCTCGGATGCCAAGCATCAATTTGAGGGCAAAAATGCTGCCATTGATAAACAAATAGAAGATTTCCAGCGGGAGAAACAAGAAACGCAACGATTTATGGATCGAAGAATGGATGGAGACCTTGTCAAGCCTAATTTTGGCTTTCGCCGAAGTGATCAACATGAGGACAATGTGGAAACAGATGCGGAGAGCATAACAGGTGGTGATCTTCATTCTATAGAGTTGAACAAGGATGACTTTAACAAGAAGTTCAATCCCACTTCAAGATCTGTGCTGCATAGGAATTCCGCAGATCAATGGAAACAAGAAGAGTTCAAGGGACAGAGATCTAACACAGGCAAAGCATCAAGAAGAAGCACAAGTTTATCACGGACACGTTCAGACATTGTTCAATTGGACAGCATTTCCAACAACGAGCAAGCTTTCGGCAAGAAGCTGCAGCAAAGAAGTTGCGGGGATGAGATATCAAGGTTTAGATCAATTAAAAGCCTTCGAGACCACATATTGTCCAGCTCAAAATATACAGAAGAGGAAGACCAGAGTGGCCAAACTCGGACACCACAAGATGTGAGCAGCGGGTCAAGGAGTAGGTTAGATGAAAGCCTACTTGAAGGTGAAAGTGGAAGAACACGATCAAGATGGTCAGTTCCCAGTACACGATTCGGCTGATAACCCGCTAAAATGATACCATTAATAACCCAGGTGGGTTGGTCAGAACTCAGAAGCAAACAAAGTCCTAGACTAGGGCTCATTAAGTCGTTAAGATGTTTGACAAGCTTAGTGTTGAGTTTTCTTTGATTTTAGTTGCTGCCACCAAGTAGCTAAAATTTTTGCAGCAATTGTTGTGTGCTTTAAAATGCTTCTGCATTTGCTATGTGTTAAACAGCTTGAGGTTGTACTTGTGAGGCATAGTGCTATTTAGATATCTGATTAAGAAAAATTTGTTATTCTGTTTATGGGAATTATCTTATCCGAAGTTTTATTTTCTGACTAGGGAATAAGAGATCTAAAACATCTTATGCTCCTCAGAGTTCAGCCAAGATTTGTATGTTAAATTCACCACAATGAAGTATACATCTACTCCTAATTTGCAAGGATTATGATTATAGCTTTATCATTCAACAGGACAATGTCACACAGGACAGAATAGAACACAGATGTGAAAAAAGATAGCTCAAGAAGAACTTGGTACTAACCAGTAACCACAACTAATGAACTTCTGTAACTGAGCTAGCAAACATGACGGTCTCTGAACGGCTGAATTGTACTTATGAAAATGCTGCCTAACATGTAACCGTGGCAAACTTCCGTCAAATGCCCACACACAGAACCTGCATTACACCCATCAAGAATAACTCTGAGTCCATTTACAGGATCATAGAATAACCAATCAAACTAAACCATGGGGTTGTTACCCAAAATTCTTAACACCTCTCACAGTCTGCATCATGAGAATAGCACTTTGAAGCGCAACAAGTAAAGAAAAGTCCAAGTGTGCAACAACACAAGTAGTACTCCACATACCGAGTCCAACATACTACAGAACATATCCGTTAATTTTAAGACACATGAAAGTGAGACACTCCATATAAGAAAACGCAATGTCAATGTCGGATAGTTATCACGATCACACATTCTGCGGTAAACCGACACCGGTATGTGCTTAACCCTACTTCTCCTCATAAACTTCCCCCAATGTTCTTCACGAATCACAACTATCTACCTTAATTCCATCCCATTCATTCCCATCAAAATCACCACGAACAGAATCACAATACCTCCAACTCCCTTCCTTCAACAAAATCATCGCATCCAAAAGTTCACCTCTAATCCAAATTCAAACCAATTACATTGCCACAGCTACATACAAACAACAAAACTCCAATCCACATAGAGTCATTGATCCACTCAAGCATCTCAATCTCAACCTCTCATCACACATCATCATAAACCCTAGAAAAACCCGAAACATGAAATCCAACAACAAGATAATCAAAAACAAACACATTAGGCCAAAACGAAACCATAATCCGAGACATTACCAAACTTCTTTTGCAAATCCGCGACTCGACCATCAATCGTCCAACATTTTTCGGAGTTCGGAACCGTTGTTTAACATACTCGCTCCGCGCTTTCGTCCGTGCCTGTTGGGGCTCAATGTTGGCGAATGAGAGGTACGCGCCGGCAAGCGAAGCAGGTGAATCCGGCGAGGACGCCGGCGGCGGATACGACCACAGCATTTGACGCCTCGGTGTCTTCGAATTGTGATTAAAGTGTCTCATAGATTATATCACTAAAAAATGAATCTATAATAATAATTAAAATATTATACAATAATTATATGATATATTATATATGTTAATATATTATTATTTTTTATTATTAAATTATATTATACGAATATTATTTTGCTCTACAATTATATTTTTTAATATATATTATATTTGATTTTTCACGTTAAATTTTCAAAAAAATATCAGTTGCTTATCCCGAGAATTATTCTTACTATCATCACTTCTTTACACAAAGAATACAACTTTTTTTTTGGACGGAGAAAGTATTAATTTTTATCAATATATTTTTGTTGAAATAATGAGTGGCTAAATAATACTCCATTCGTTTCAAAATTATCGTAACATTTTGACCTGACACGAGTGTTGATGCAAAGTTTGACACGTGAGCAACGATGATCAAACATATATTTTTATAAATTTATCGTGAAACATCAATGATTGTATGAGTTACGTATTTCAACCTAATATTTGTTACGGAACAATCAGACGTGATTTGATATGAAAATGAGACTCATATTCATGTATATAAAATAATATAAAATACTTATGTGTTGTAATTATCATTGGACGGAGGAAGTAAATTATGAGTGGGTAGAGTAAGGTATTTTCTCCGTCTCATAATAAATACAACATATATGTATTTTGTATTATTTTATACGTATAAATATAAATCTTGTTTTTATATCAAATCACGTCTGATGATCTCGTAACATTATTATATTGAACTACGTAATTTATACAATTATTGATTTTTTAACGATAAATTTATTAAAAAAAAATTATGTTTGATCGTCGCTGTACGCGTATTAAATTTTATATCGACATACGTATTATGTCAAAACAGTGGTGAGACGAGTGAATGGAAGAATTCCTATTTGATTCCTCTGGATGAGAACATGCTGAAAAGGTTGTGGAAGGGATGAACTGAAGTTGTACCTGTTATTTGGCAATAGGCTTATTCTGGGAAGTAGTAAAACTCATTAATATATCTTGTAATTAGCATAGTTATTTTCACATTCTTGGAAATTGCTTGTATCGGGCATTATTAAAACCCATTATGGGAGAACTGTCTTTTTTTTTTTTTTATAATGAATTTGGATTATTGATGTGTGCAAAATTTGCAATTTGCTCATATCGAACTTTTGATAGATGCATGTGACAGGTCAGAAGGTTCTTTTTCTTCCAAAACCAAGATACATATATAGCAAAATATTCAGTTCCTCAATAGATATTGGACGACAATTCTTCAGTCTCTTATTATCTAGGGATCGCTAGCTAATTTGTTACAAATCTGTCATTGATTTGTGACAGAAATGTGTTCGTCGCTAAGTACTTTGAAGCATGGTCAGCGACCAACTCTGTGTATGCCGTAAAATTATGATGGATATTTGATCTTCGATCGCTAAAGCCATTAACGACTAGCTTATAAGCGACAATCGTTTTCAGTCACAAATCCTTCGTTAATTATTGTTTCAACGAAATTGATTATCGCAAATGAATTGAATTTTTGTAGTGTTCATTTATCTCGAGATGCAACAATCTGTTCACAGTTTTTTTAAGCAGTTAATTTTGTAGACGACTAAATTAACACAAACCTTTTTTTTCTTTTCTTTTTTCACGGTTTTAAACATCAATATGTAACAGCACTCACATTCTGACGTTGGAGTAATATTTTTTCCCTAACCCCTCCAATTTCCGTCAAAATTTCATCCCAAGACATCCCTTTCCTCACAACCTCATCTTCTTCCTCACACACCAAAACTCTCTGTCGCTGTTAATCTTCAACGACTTTCGAAGATCGATTTCAACGTCATCAATTTGAATCCGATAAGAGAGAGAGAGAAAGGAGACAAATTGAAAGTTGAATTGAACGAATGAGGTTTTACAACAAACTTCACCTATTTATACTAATACATGAAATGGTTAATCTACCCCTAACTTTTCAAATAAATACAAAACATATTCGAATATACCTACCCACACAAATCTTTAACCTATACAAATACATCCAACATACATAAACCAATTGAACGCATCGATTCAATATCCATCTCTTACATCCCATGCCATGGATAAGAGATTTACAATATTAAATTGAGGTCAGATGGAACATTGGAATCATACAAGGCAATACTTGTTGCCATAGGAATACTTGCAAAAACCTGGGGAAACCTTCTCCCCTATGGTCAAGATGACCACCATTAGTTACTTTATTGTTATCGAAGAAGATGATAGATGATGGTATATTCACCAACTAGATGTGAATAATGTTTTTTCTACATGAAGATGTGGCCCCACCACTAGGTCTGCACAATTCACCCATAAGATATGCAAACTAGAAAATCATTGACTTGAAACAAACTTCGACTCAATCGTTTGAGAAGCTATCCAAATCATTATAGATATTTGACTTTACACAATCTAAAAAAGATTATTCTCTATTTGTCAAGGAAGTTGTTGATCG
>LIEC01011144.1:0-30681 GCA_001925005.1 Drosera capensis
AACAACGAATACAGTTTTATTGAGTACCTGAGAAGAGAGGCATAGAGAGAGTACAAACACTCGCCCCAACGAGAGCCAAACCCGATAACGCAATCCCAACCTTATGCTCTGACAACAAACCCCACACCAAACCCCAACTGATCGCCCTCACATTTTCATCGCCCTCAGCCCACCCGTCAAGCTTCTTCGGGTCCGGTTCGGCCGAAGCCGGGTCGAATACGGGCCCCGAGACATATGCCGAGGGTCGACGAAGAGGGAAGCGAAGAGGTTTTGAGGTGAGAGGGAATGGGTGGAGAAGGAGAGGGTGGGGATAATATAGAGAGAAAGTGCGTGGACGGGTGAGAGTGAGAGAGATGGGTGAGGTTGAGGCGAAGGCTGCCATTGATGCTGCAGCCTGCTGGTTCGATTGGTGGTGTGCGTGTGACTGACGACTGTTACCACAGTTCTGAATCAAAAATTAAAAATACACCTAATATCCGCGGCTTAAGTTCATGTAACGTTCTTCATCTAAAAAAAAGATTCATGTAACATTTGGATCGTAAAAAAGAATAACGCTTTTTCTTAAAAATTATAAATATGTAAAGTTAATTAGATATTTTTTATATCAAAGTTTTTTTAATATACCAAGTTTAGTTGATTGAACATTTATTAATATCTTAATCACAAATTAAATTTATGTAATTAATATATATTAGCATTTCATTTTTCATATAATACAATATGATCTAAATATCTATTATAAATATATAAAGTTCAACTTAGGTATTTTTGCTATCAATGTCATTGAAATAAACGAATGAAGTAGCTAATAAAATTTTATACATCCATAATATGAACTATAAAAATAATAAATTAAACCGAGTTAAAGATTTGTTAGTACTAACATTTCATTTGATGGATACTTATTCCCTTTTTTTATTTATTCCTTGTATCTATTCTTAAGGATGTAATATGAACATCTCCAAAAATACATCCTTTTTTTTCTTTTTTGGGTGAATTCAACTTGGCTAAGTTCTATTGTTATTGTTTTTTTAACACTTTACATGTTTGGTACACAAGTAGGTTGGACAGACAACTAAATCCTAATAGTTGACAACATAACGAGTCATTTCATTAACGACCTTATTAGCATCCTTAGATACCGAAGAATAACGAACATGTAAAAAATAAGATGGGGAAATTCCTTTTCAACTACTTGATGGAAACATTGGCATCATCATGGCATAGTATCATTAGGCCCCCTTCATTTCCTACCTCTTCTTTTGTCACGTTGTTTCGATAACCCAATTTTCTTTTTAAGTCTTTATTTCACAAACTAGTATTTGATAAGAAAATTAGGTGGGAAAATTCCTTTTCAAGGAGTGTCTTGAGAACTCGAAGGACATTCCCCAATTCCTGACAGTACCAATAAATGATCATTTTATCTGTGGCTGGCGGTTTTCCGAGAGGTAGTAACTCGGGGCAGCCGTTTCAGCTCGAACCTTCACAATAGAGACCTTCACACTTTCTCCGTGTGTCCTAAATTTATTCTGATAAACATTGGTAATATCTTCCAGTGGTCTTTTCGCTGCTAAAAAGGCTGGTCCAGATCGTCATGCTTCAAAGGCTTGTCGATGTTGTGCAGACGTTTTCATCGTTCCAACGGAGCCTGATCCCATATCCTTTCTCCTGATAGACCAAATCCATCCATCTTTTATTTCTCTGTTTTTTTGTGAACCCCACTCATTTACCGAGCCTAGACAATCATCGACCCAACCCATCTTCTGCTCTTTCTCGTGTGGAAATTTAACAAGTAGTTGCTTTCTTCTCGCCTAAATCTGATCCTCATGACCCATATATCGTAAGTCAATATCAACCATTATCGTATTCCTCAAAATCTCCACAAACCCATAATTATCGCCTTTTCCACAGCTCTTTCCATGTGTTAGTCGTGATTCTCCGAGCTTTGATCCTATAACCATCGGAGTTCTCATCTCTTTTTGATTCTAGCGAGCCAAATCAGGACCAAACGTCGACAGATGACTATCATGGTCGGAGTAGCTCACATTGCTTGGAATCTCATCACAAACCCTAACGAAATCACGACCAACACTTCAACCCGAGGTCGTCCTTAATCAAGACCCCTATTGAAAACTCTCCTTCGTACCCTTCTCGATGTCGATCAGTCGATCCGGCTATGCCGAACACTCCACTGTTGGTTAAATCTTGACATGAAGAAAAAGAAAGAAAGCGAAAACACGTTTTCATCGGTTACTATTCATCGATCAAAAACGTTTTTTCCACCCACGTTTTGTTTGTTAGGCAAAACAGTTTTATTTATTCGCATATAAATAGGATAGATTTGTAAGCTTGATATGTAGCTCAGATCAATAAGAAAAACAAAAAGAAAATTAGGACGATTTTTATCCCATCAAATCTGAGTCTCGCCAACATCCATCACCTTGTGTCCAATCACATCACTTCTAACCATTTAGGCGCTCATACATAAATAGCCAAACACACTCCTCCCAATCCTCTGCTCCGACCTAAACTCGCTTAGCCACGATGGTTCGGTTAGATGCAACCACTATTACTCAAGGGAAAAATCTTCGAAAGACTTAGAAAATTTCCTTCCGAGGTGTACACCTTTCAATTTATATAAATATATAATGATAGAATTGTAAAGGAGTAACGGTCAGATAATAAGACTTTAATTTTTTTTATTTAAATCAAATTGAATGGATATTTTTTTTCTGATTATGAGTTTTAATTGCATCATAGGCATTTGAAAAAAAGAATTCTTAAAAAAAAAAAGAATCATAAAATAGGAATCGAAAAATTTGTACTAGAATTCTTTAATTCAGCCCCACTAATCAAACACCCCCACTTTTGACGGTATATCCTCACAGGTGTACTAATTATTCCCCATATCACTTCTTCACTATTGAATCTCTCTATAGACATCTATAAGAGTAGCAAAAATGATATGCATTCAATGAATGGCAACTTGACTTCATAATCAATTAATGACAAATTTAAATAAACTGAGTTTTAGTTACATTTAAGGTTAAGGATCCTCCGTTGATTGATATCTTAATTAGCTAATTAAAGTGAAATAAATGACAAAAACAAACTCAAATACAAGGAGTGCTTGGATGCCAATATTTGAGTGTGCAACCTTCACACTCTTCTAATTGCTTGTTAAAATTAATTTTGATTTTGGAATGAATAAATTTAGAGAAAAAAAAAAAACAGTTCCTACTGTAACTAATCCTTATATTTCGTGAGTGTAACATTTATTCCACCAGAATAGAGGTGGTTGTACACCCAAGAGGATTTTCAGGCATATCCCATTTGGATTTCGGTTGACTTTAGGTGAAAAAGGTGACATTAGAAATACCTAATGAAAGAGTTTTGCCTCATGGCGAGTTCTTCCATACCAGATCATAAAATGGCCACTACAAAATAAAACTAAAAAGAAAATTATAATTTTTTCTATTATATAATGCTATGGTGTCATTATTTTATATAGAAATTCAATTTTTACTCAATCATCTAATAAATTGCTTATATTGTTTTTTCATATGTTCCATAAAAGAATTTTCTTATGAAAATCATTATTGAAAATTGTTTTTATGAATCTCTCAAGTGACAAATAAATTTAAAATAATTATTTAAGATTTAAAATGCTTTTTTGTGTAGTTTTTAGAGTAAAAAAACAAAACATATTCACTTGGGAAATGAATTTTGCATGCCCCAAATTAAAGGGGAAGGAGAAGAAATTAAGATTGGGAGTGTCATAGGGATAATTAGGGTATCCCTTGCCGGCATCGTTTTTTCTAAGGATCCCTATATTTAGGGATATGGAATGTGATAGGGAAACTGCATCGAGTGCTCTAATGGCAAAGGTGATACGACGTAGAATACCTTGTGGATTTGGTAATTTTATTATTGTTGAGACATAACTTCTTGTGGTTTTGCTTTTGTTTCTCTTTCTACTCAAATTAATTTCAACAATATACAAATAGGACTAAGTGATTATTTAGGACATAATCTTTTTGTTATTCACAACGTGATTAAAAATACGTATATTTTTTTTTAGATCTTGTTTATAACGAGTTATTTGAATGATTGTTGTTTTGATCAAGAGATTGTGAGACTGAACATCTCTATTATTGTTAAAATGAAACTTAACACTAAATCATTTTAAATAAAGGTTTGAGATTATATGATTTGTGTTCTTAGTCTTAATTATTCGTTTTGATTGTTTGAATCATAGAGTTTCTTTCGATGCGAAGCACGGCCATATGTAAAACCACACATTCCCCATTCCAGCAAAATTAACTTCCAACACCAGACTATACTCTTTTTAGTTATCTCATGTTGAAAGTACACATATACAGGATAAAAAACACCATGTGATGTTGAAAGCTCAACGTGATATAGCATGAGTGCCCTTATTCTGTTTTTCCTGTGTGTTTCACTCTTTGAAAAGGTTAGTTTGCCAACCAGAATACAGGATAAAAATATAGAACAACTACTAATTAAGCGTATCTTAGATAAAAAAAATTCGTACGTGTACTCAATGCAACAAGTCCAATTTCCTACATTGGGTAACGCCGATCTTAGCATGATTATCTATCGCATAGAGTAGCAAATTCAACTAGATTATATCTTACAGTTTCTGACAAAACAATAAACACTCTCGTTGAGAAACTCAATATAACAATAAACACTTTCGTCGAGGAACCCGACAAAATAATAAACACTTTCAGTATCTAAGGAGAACGATACGATTGTCGTTTCTCAACTAACAACCATTGTACTTAAAAGGGTACTGTTCCATTCTATGGTTTAATTAAAGTGTTGGATATAACGAATATCTATCGGGGTCTTATCATATGTAATTGTTAACCGTGGAAAAGAATCTTCATAATCGTACCCTACTATATGCCATTAAAAACTAACTTAGACAACATCAAAACTGTATTTCATGCATGTTTTGATCTGATTCAACCCCCCGCCTACCACACTCAAAATTAAGTACAAGTGGTCTAGAGCCAATCTTTACCTCTACAACCTGAGAAAAAAAAAAAAATCCTCTCACCTATACTATGTAAAACCATAAACATTTCACGCCATTTTGAACCTGTTACTTTATCGTGGATATAACCAACCTCGTCGTTTTGAATTCAAAGGCCACTAACCATTCTTGTCTCCATTCTAAGTCAACTACGTCGTTCACGTGGAAAAGTGCTCTTATGTTTTTTACATTAATTTGCAAACATTTTTCAGCATAATCACCTTGCTTATATATGGCATATCTACCCTCATAGTGAAATATACTTCAAAAGCCTTTCTATCTGAAAAAGCCATTGAGAATGGATAGTCAAGGCTCACTTGTAAGCAATCCATCCATCGTTCCAATTCGGATTCTTCTTGTTGATGATGATTCAGTCGCCCTTTCAATTGTCTCAGGACAACTTAGAAAATATAATCATCAAGGTAAAAGTGTTGAATCATGGATCAACTATATTAAATGGATTTGTTATTAATTGTTCATATCCATTCAGATCAAGATGTGATAGAAATTTATGAAAAATTGATATATGCAGTCTTTCTCTTATTAATCAAGATCTGTTGTGATAGCTTTCCTGCATTCTATCCATGAAAGTATATACACTCATGATTTTGCATGAGTTGTTCATGACATTTTTTTTTTTTTGGTTGATTTGATTGTTTGATTAATATTTTTAATTTGGTGTTCATGGAATAAGCCATTTGTGAAAATCATGTGTATACACATCTTTCCGTTTAGTTCTTCATCAACTCATCCCCTGATTTTGTTTATTGTTCCTAATTGGTTATACTGATTTCAAAAGGATGACTAATTAGTTTTACAACCTTTAGTTCAGCTAGTTGTAAATATAAGCCCTATGTTTAATCAGTAGTCTGAATCATAATTTTCCGTCCTTTTGACAAACAATTTGCAGTGTTAACGATAAAGAACCCGCTGGATGCGCTGTCAACGCTTCGAGTGAAGCACAAATCCTTTGATCTTGTCTTCACTGATGTGCACATGCCCCAGATGAATGGCCTTCAACTTCAGAAGATAGTCTTGGAAGAATTCAGACTCCCTGTTGTCTGTAAGTACTAAGCTTGTCTTAAATCTTTGTACTTTTATGATAAAATTCGACAATGAGAAGAATAAAGAATGTCATCAACTTTTCGACGAGAAGCAACTAACTAATTAGACTTTGATGTGTGTATATGCAGTGATGTCAGGCGACAACGGAAAAGACACGATGTTAGAAGGACTAGAGAACGGGGCATCGTTTTATTTTGTGAAGCCGATATCGCCAGAGCACCTTGATAAGTTATGGCAATATACAAACCCAAGCAAGAGAGATAGCCTTTACCCTAATCCTACAAGTGCTCCTCATCTTGTGTCACTTGATGTTCTTGAGATGATGAGTGAATCATTTGGACCAAATAGTAAGGAGAAAAGCTACTACAAAAGAAAGCTAGTATTGGAAAATGATGATGAAAGAAACCAAGAAAAGAAGAGGATCACTTGTGCTACTAGTAGACGTCAAAAGCAGCCTAAGATGATTTGGACAACATTGCTTCACAATAGATTCTTGGAGGCAATCAGCATACTTGGCGTTGATGGTATGTATCCTACTTTTCTTGGTCGTAAGGTTGCTGCGATATGATACTGATATACGATATTTGGATCCTTGGTCGTAAGGTTGCTGCAATCTAATAATTCATGGTTTTTACTTAATCAAGTTAACGACGAATACTCAAACTAGCCAAACAATTAGCTCATTATTTAGTACAGTAGGGGGGAACGTTCCATGGTTATGAATATTGCTCGCTTTTCTTTCTGATATTTACATGAGCTCTTTGAATCAGAAGCTGTTCCGAGGAAAATACTTGAGTTTATGAACGTTCAGGGACTTCGAAGAGAGAATGTTGCGAGTCACTTGCAGGTATGCCATAGCTTTGAGTCAGTATATATCAGCTACGAGTCAATTGTGTGGTTTTGACGTTTCATTGAATATATTGATCCTTTGGTCTTCTAAATGCAGAAGTACAGGATTTTCTTGCGTCGATTTCAGGAAGCAAACAGCCCCATGCAAAATGGCTTGCCAAAGGGCTTGAATGACAAACCGCTGAGGTCTGGCTTCGCCTCAAGTCATCTGACGTATGGGCAAAACAACCAGCTTGCACTAGGATTTCCACCACCACCACCAGCCGCGGTTGAAGGGCCGATCGAGCAGCCAAGACTAACTATCGGTCCAGCAGATGTTCAACCAATATCCAATGCCATAATACGACCCAGCGTGACTGATCTCTATGTTTCTAAGAAGGGAAAATACAACGTCCCAAAAACAAACTATGCTGCTGGTTCTAACAAGAGAAGAGGAACAACTTCGAATGTCTCCAAGAGGAACTTCTGCCCCAGGAGCAACTACGTGGGGCTTCAGATCATTGCCAATGACGGAAATGGCAACGTGAATCTTGTCCTCAGGGGAAACACAGACTACAGTTCTTCCTCGTCATTCGGTGGGATTCAGAAGGTGACGACATTGCAAGTGAGCAATTATCTGGAGGGAAGTTCCGGAAGTTTTCATGATTCTCAAGCCATGAGTGGCATGCATACCTTCGGAAACATCTCCTCTGGTCATGTGCCTGACATGAGCTTCGCCTGATATGAAACTCAACCAGAAGAGTAACTTCTCTGAAAATAATGCACTGTCGTGCAAGTAATTTCGAGACTATCCCTTGGTTGATGTGAAGTTTAACTTCCCTGTCTGTCAGTTGAAGGTCTGACTATGGAACTCAACCGTAACAATAAGCTCCCTGAAGTATTCCAGAAGAGTAATGTAACCTTTCTGGTTTCCATGATTGTGTTGACTTGTTGAACTGAGCTGAACTATACCACCATAGCCTGATACGAATCAGAATATGCTGAAGTCTAACAAGGGAAATTACACAAGAGAAGGATCATGAGATACAGTAAAACGACAATCGATCATAAACATGACCAGATCGTTTCAAGATGAAACTTGAATGTTTGAACAAGTTGTTCTGCTGTGGCAATGGAAGTAACTTGGTTAGTTTTCATGCTCTCCTTACTCCAAAATGGAGAAAAGCCTCTTTAACAAAATAGGGTATGAAGACATGAGATCAGGTCTAGCAAAATCGATTGTAAAACAAGGAATATGGCTTCATCTAATCAAAACCAATTAATCATTTTGAACCTGGACGATCCCAATACCTCCTAGAAAGTCTTTCATATCTGATGCCTAACAGTTGAAATCGAAATACTTATCAGAGCTTCCAATGCAGGGATTAGACTAGTTAAAATAAAACATCAAATAGTGAGCATAAATTATACTCTTAACATTCCAATCAATACATCTGCATCATCAATCATCCATCTTGCTCTTCACCCTCTCATCAAATAAGAGAAGACTCACGATCACAACATGTACTTTCTTGCCTCTCTAACCATACCCGAGAGAGGAACAAATAATCATCACATAAATAACACAGCTTCTTAAAGTGACGGTCCCGTAACATTCCCATCATCCACGAGCACCATCGTCCTCGTCGGGGCCCGACTCAATGAAGTTCCAAACATGCTCCAAGAAACTCACCCTTCTCCCCACATCTCCTCCACATCGCCTCCCCGTAACTCCTATTCCCGAAAAACCCCTCTGCCACTACCTCCCCTCCCTCCTCGTCCACCACCTCGATCCGCAATCTCTCATAATTCCCCACTCTCACTCCTTCGAGCTCGTCGACTCGCTCGAGCCCTCGATCGGAGAGGGAATAGAGTTCTCCCCAGACGCGGTGGCCTTGGCCGGGAAGGGGTTTAGGGATTGGTAGTTGGAGCCGTGGAAGTGCGCGTCGTTGGTGGCGATGAGGGAGGACAGGAGCGGGTGGTTTGGGAAGCCGCGTTTTAGGGAAGATCAGGTGAGGGTGGAGAAAGGTGGGGGGGGTGGTGGTGGTGGTTGGGGTTGGGGGTTCAATGGGGATGAGAGAGGAATGAATGGGGGCTCTCAATGATCTCTCATCATTCCAAGCGGCTCCAGCTTCGGGGCGTTTTATATAAATTATAATTTATTATAATTTATATTATACGCACAAAAAATTATTATGTTAAATCAAATAGATAATTTAAAATATTTAAAAATTATATATGATGATAATGTTTAATTATATTAAAAATATATATATATTTCTTTCATTCCATTATAATTACAACATTATTATAAAAGAAAAACGAGGGAGGACATACCTGTACATTCAGCAGTTAGGAGCAACCAGTTGGCCGCCAACAGCCAACAGCCAGATGCTCGCACATGGTACCACAAGAGGCTTTGAAGCGGCTGCTATGGCACCACCTGACCATCCAGATAGGGTTTCCAGACCAGGTCGCCCAAATGCGATTGTCAACTCGCTTCAGCAATGGTAAGTACAAGTGAAACTTGGTGCTTATTTACATATGTACACTAACGAATCTGTCTCTGTGAAACAAAACTAGCTGTCTATCTACGCCCATAAACTCTGTTGCGGCCTTCCGGTACTAACTCTTGCTGAAGTTTGCATTTCTCATGTTCCACCAAAACTTGTTCTGATCAATTGCATTGCCATCTTTGTCTCTGACATCCAACTCTTTTCTCGCTGACTGAACTTCTAGTGTGTCAGAAGATCCGGGATTCTCAGTCAGGAGCTGCTCCCAGAAGACATCGTTGACTCCTTGTCGCGCAGCTGGTGCAGTCACGGGTGCAGTCATGGCTCCTTCCTCTTTCTCCTTCGATGGAAGGGCCTCTGGACCAGAAGCAGTCACTAGGGCAGAAGGCTCGATGTTCATATCAATTCGAGATGGATCACTGGGTATATCGACGTTGTGTTGGGTGCAAGATAGAGTCGGGCTCTCAGCACAAGTCATGGACTCAGCCAGCTCCATCGAAGAACCCTGTTCATTTTCCAGTGATTTCACATCGTGCACGATGTTCTCCCACCACGTGTGGACAACTCGAGCTTCTCCAGCATCTCCAACTCCAATGCCAATGCAGAGTTGGAATCATGACTTCCTTTATGCAGAGTCTGGGGAGATGCTCCACCATTATCCCCCCTGTTGGCTTGCTCGAGTGAGTGGTCAGGTCCAACGAACCTTCTCTTTCTATCATGGTTCTCTGTTTGCGGAACGAGATTCAATGCAAGCCCGAGTTTCTGCAATACCTGTGCTACATAGGAAATCAAGCTGTGGTGTTGTAGCTCCATACGTTGCAACCGCTCCCTCAAACTATGGATTTCGGATTCCTCTCTCTGCTGTTGGGATTCCGAGTGAAGTGATTGTATGTCGTCTTTCAGCCTCTGAGCCTCATCCCTGTATCCTTGCCTTTCTGATTCGGATAGCGAGGTAGAGTACCCTTGTCCATGGACATTGTTCCAGGAATGACTGTGAACAGGCTTCCTTCTATGAATGTTCTTCAGAAGATGCGACTGGCCTCTCACAAAATCATCATTTGCAAATTCCCACTGTTCAGGATCGATTTTTCGGAAGCCCTGTCAGTCAATAATTTAATGTTAATTAGTTAAATGCTTAATACTTCTGTAGCAATTCGATATTGAAAACAGTGATATAGAATAATAGAAGTACTCCTCAGGAAACGGATCTCAAGTTCTTCACTGAAACTACAAATGGCTTTTTTGATTCTATGTTTTCTGTTTCAATATTCTCTAGCAAAAGGAGAAAAAAAGAGCAAAAAAGGGTTTCCCTTTCTTGGAATCTATGTTCATCAAAACGAGATGTAAGTGATACCCAATAAACCCCTTGAATTATCACAACCACAAAGAGATTAAACCACCCACATTCTTCTTCTTCTTCTTTTTTCTTAGCAGGAAAAAGGGAAGGTACAAAGATGTACTGACATATGTGTTCAGTTGCCTGATGAAGCTGGAAAAGTTATTATGCTTGAAGAATCGAGGCAATAAGTCCCTGGCAAATAGCGCTTGGTCCCACACGATGAAACTCTTGTTGCTTGTACTCCAAGAAACAATGGCGTCTGAGCTGGAATCATCCACCATCTCATACGTCTTGGATAGGAAAGGAGGCAAAGAATTTGGAGCACTGTGACCTTCATCCATTGCGTATTCAATCTGCTAAAACAAACTTCACTGATAACCTAAATCACCAAAACAAGCACCATGGCAATGGATCATTATACGATGGGGGGAAAAGAACTGCAACATGATATAAAACTATTCACCAATGAAAACTCAGGCTCCTCCAGAGAGGCTACATATTGTAGTCATCTAACCACCTTATGCACCAAGTATAAAAAACAGCACATGTATATGCAATCCGTAAATTTCAAAAACCTTGTAGTGTTTCGTATTTCAGAAAAGTTGTATCACATAGCAATCACACAGAGTAGTTGGTATGTGTCACACTAAAAACAGAAAAGCCGCTCAATCCCGAGGTTCAGGAAACGAGTATTTGCAAGGAACTCGTTACAGAAATATTATTCCCATCGTCCATATTAGAACCGAAACTGTTTTATTCAGCTTCAAGATGTGACATGGGCTCAATCAAGAGCTAAATAACAGTTTGAATTACACGTCCCGAATGTTCAGTTTGGATTGCATGTCAAAGCCAAAGTCCAATACATTTGAAATATTCCCTGGGTTAGTACAATGGTGCAGTCCCAAAGATGAGATATAAACTATATTGACCACAGAAGAAAGACAGATCAAAGATGAGGCAACATAAAGAGACTTTGAGCCGTGAGTTCCAGGGTCTTCAACAGCGGCTCTTGTAACTGATGACACATGGCTTAACATACAAATCACATCCATGGTAGAGTGTCAGCCAAACATAGCATACAGAACCCAAAAAGAGCTTGCTAGAGGAAAATGGAAATGGTCAAAGAAGATTTAACGTGAAAAGGATGAACTACATAACAAGAAACAAATCCAGCATATGATCTTCATTAATCAAATGATTCAAATTAGCAGCAACAGCGGCGAAACCTACATTCCACTGAATCGTACTAATCAATTCACATACCGAGAACAGTATAGACCCAAGTTCAACACATAAAGAAAAACCTATACCATTCTGTGTAGTGTGTGTTCTAGGACCTATGTGTATGCGTTACTTATAACTATGAGCTCCCAGAATCAACCATCGAAAATAACAATTCAATTTCACTTTCATCCTAGGAACACCCATATGAAGTCCACAGTCAATTCAACTGAAACATAAATAATGGGGGAGTGGTCATACAAGCAGTGAAAATGAAACATACACAAATCAAAATTCACTATCGAGCAAACAAACCAAGAGTCAAGCGATGTGGGCAATTCAGCAATCAGATCCTGAACTAAACCGAGAAACCAAAAAGGAGATGAGCAAAGAGCAGGCAAAGTGTTCAACTCATGCAAATCAAAACCCTAATACCCAAAATGGAATCAATCGAATTGCTATCAATTGAGAATCACAATGGAAATGAATGAAGGGAGCTGATGAAGGAGATGATGACTCACAGTGTCTTGACATGGTCCGACTGAACTGATGATGGAAATGGAAGAAATTGTCAAAAATGTTGAATCTTTTTCTTCTTTGTTGCTCGAAAGTCAAGAGTCATACGGCAAACATTAAAAAAAAAAAAAAAAAAAAAAAAACAATGGTCCGTTCAAATTCTGCCTATTCTTGGTTTTACTGTATCAACATCCCAAATTCACTATATACTGATGAAAGTATTTTGGGGACACCATACTTTCGTCAGTAGTGATTTTTTCTGTCAAAATGTTTAAGATATCAATAGTTATTTTTTTTGTCAAAATATTAAGATACCTACATCGATAATGTGAAAAATCTGTGATTGATTTTAAGTGAAGAATCTCTTTTTTATGTCAAGCTAATGTTTTGGGATTAAATTCTCCTTTCTCATGTCCCTTTTTCTTTGTGCATTGTGACAAATCATATTAATGTGTTCGGCCTAGGCATTAATTCATTAATTTTTTCTCAGAATTTTTATCCGGATTGGACCGGGTCAAACTGACCGACCTTTACAGCAGTTTTTAGCATTAGCAATAAACACCCTTTTTAGCACCAAACAGATATCTCATTGCTTCATATTTCTTGACAATTCTTGCGATGAATGACGACAAGGGTCTTCTGAGTCGATCATCCAATGCAGTGAATGTTGGTTTAATCTGCCATGAACTATCTACTGTTCCATCATGGGCATTCCATCCTCTGTCAAGCGTTGAAGCATGTGAAGGGCCCCTTTCACCCCCGGTCCATCACTCCTCAAATAACCCCATTTCCCTTTGCTAAGTCCCTATCCCCATCCTCATCCTCACCTCTTGTCCCCACTCTCCTAACAACCCCCTTTCCCATTTCCCTTCCTCCAAGCCTCCAATCCTCCAAGAACTAACTGTCCGTCGCATGGAGCAGTCAATTTACAAGCTCTACTATCGCAAGAAAAGTTTCGACGATGGTGCAGATGACAAAGAGTTCACACAGACTAACACAGGCTCCTCCACATCTGTAAGAATAACAATGCGGACAACATGCTTGCTGTGCAACGAATTATAGATGGGAATTATATGTAATAGTTCTCATACATTTTCTCGTTGCAATTATTACCTCGTCGACTTTTAGTTAAGTTTATGAACCAAGAGGGAATGGCGCAATGCTATCTTACTAGGGAAACAAGAAAAAAGAATCCTTATACTAGCACTTCCATAAGGATGAGCTCCAGACCCTGTGCATTTTGAAGCAAAGCCTATGTCTTCACTTCGACTCTGCAAATGGGGCAACCCTGCAGGGAATGCCAAAGTTGTTAAAAATCACCATAAGACACGAATACATTGAAGGGACGACGAGAACTGCATCGTTTAAAAAGATTCATAGTCCATTTTAATGAGAGACTATGGCTATGTTGATGGGATGAAAAAGAACACAAAGACGACTTAACTCGAGTGGTAAGAAAGATGAAGTAAGGCACCTTGTTCTCCGTCAACCAGGGTTTAATACACTCGTGATGATACTGGTGCAGGCAGGGCAAAGTCGTTATATTTTCCCCGTTTTCAAAATCCTCCAAACATATGCTACAACTGAGAAAATGATCAGTAGTTGGTTACAATAACGAGCTCACTGGACAGAACAAATCAAGAGCCTTTTTCATCTATATTAATCAGTATTTCTGCCAGTCGGTGGTTGCCGAGCATTTGAAGCAACAGAACCACTTATACGCACTTCCGACAGCAGAAACATCTATTTGGAACTTGTACGCACTCTAGTTGAGCAGCACCAGCTCACCATGCAGATAAATCTAGTTTCTTCTTTCTTGACAAAACAATAGCAGGCCCTCTCGACTGAGAGAAATATAGTTTGAACACAGCGTTCTCTCGTTAATTACAAATCACACCGGTTTAATACAAAGTGCCCATTTTTTCTTTTTCTTTTTTCTTTTTTGTTTGACAAGAGCCCAAAATTCAGCTTTGTCACTGCATTGCAGCACAGTTTTTTATTTTTTTTTTAAAAGAACATTTGCATGCTAATCCATGTATGCACGGGTTTCAAATTCAACCAACATTGACCACAAGGATAGCTGTCATGAAACTATACAATTGATCAGCTCTGGGCCATCGGCCAAGAAGCGATAGTTCATCCCACTGCAATGAGATACAAACAGAGGTTGCATATTCAACTTTGAATCACAGGTAAACAATTGGTACTTCACCCAGTTCTCCTTGTAGGAGATGCAAGATGAAAGAAATCATCACTGGAATTTGCAGGGAGCACAAATGTTTAAGCCACAATATATACCAAAACAAGAAATTCCCTCTACACGCTCAATGAGAATTAATATTGGTAAACGCTAGATCAAGAGCGAGATTAGCTAAACCTGGTGCACCTATTACAGTATAAGGGTACTCTAAAAACTCGCTTAGTGATGGGATGTTCTAGTTTCAACAATGAAATCCTCCGATTTCGCACATCTATTGCTATATAGAATATTATGAAGAATGGCCTTCAGGTGTTCCGGTCCAACATGTCCCAAGATTGGTTTAGAATTGTTCTTAGTTCTTTTCTCCTAGAATGATCTCTTACTAGTGTAAGTTTTTTATAGGCCGTTGTCCATACTTCAATCCCAAAGTACATTCATGTGACGGATGCGTAAACGACTTCTGTCCTAATATGAGCTTTTATGGTGGAGTTGGTTCCTCCACATTTTTCCTCCAAGTGAAAAAAGAATAGGAAAAAGAAAATCAAGGGTAATTAAAAAATACTTAAGATAGAACATGAAACATACTCGGTTGTTTTGTTCTCTGTAGCTTTCGGCTTCTTCCCAAACAATCTTGACTTTTTACTCTTGTACTCGAAAGACTTTAACCTTGACATCTCTCTTGCTGATAGTCCTTTGCTCTCGTTCCCCACCGTCTCACAAAGTTGTTGTAACTCCTAACAGAGCAAAGTCCCCAAGTAAGAATGCTACATCTATGAGGTCTTATATTATTCAATATGACATTACAATGTGACTTGGAGCATCTTTTAAAAACGTAAGCCACAACATGAGAAGAAGAACCAACAGTCGACAAGCACAATTTCTTTAAATAAGGACCGTAGACATGTTTTGAATGGATCAACAATTAGTTTGTGGCATATAAAAACAACAGTATGATATCAACACTATAATTTGGAGCAACAAGAGACCGCACTTGCCCGGGAGTAAAATGAGATATTCTGGATTGTAGCCATAGGTACCTCATAAGTCTCTGCATCTGCCCTAGGATGTGCTTGATTGACACCCTGTCCTTGGACAGAAAACTCAAGTCACATTCGATGATGAAATACTGGAGGATGCAGTCAAACCTTCGAACACACATACCGTCGTGTTTGACGAGCTAGCTGAAGTATTTTCTGAACTCCCTGAAAAAGCAGACGCAAATTCTCAATATCTAATCATGCATTTCTCCTAGTGTGAGGCAATACACCATATCATTGTTATACAGCCTCATTCCATGATCTCTTCTGTCTCCTCCACTCACTAGCACACTAGCCAGCACACTAGAAAACATTCCACCTTCAAGTTGTTGCTTTAGTGAACTTGCAGTTAGAAGACCGTCAATGTTCATAACTAAATGGAGCTTGAATAACAGGTAATTTTTTGCTTCACTTCACACATTTTACAGATGCAAACAACTAGGCAAAACCATCTTTGAGTGCGTACAGTATCTGTAAATTCCATACTCACCAGGAGCGCTTTCAAGTGGTTCGGATATAGACAAATGGCAAAGATCATCCTGCAATGATCTAGCAATGGCTTCGTTCAAGTCCATGTCCGAGTCTTGGTAAGAGCTTTCTGAAAGTGCTCCAGCTTCATCCTTTAAGAGTGAGAAGGGGTCGGAGCTACAGCTGGCTTCGCCATACACAGCTGGTCTATCTTTTATGGAAGTTTCAAGCATTACCTGAAAAGCAGGGAAAATCTGATGACCAAGCTTCTATGAAAAAAAAAAAAAAATTATTGCCAACATCCAGCAACAAATCATAATATATGTGCAGTTTGGCAGAAAAAAACCTGGTGTTCAATAAGTTCTTCATAAGTAAGCTCAGGGTAAAGCTCCCAGAGTTCAGGTGGAAGGTGGAGAGTCTCTGATGCCCCGCTTCCCATAGTTACCTTGTCTCAAGTCTCAACTGTGTTTCTTCCAAGAAAATTCGGATCGGCCCTCTTGTTTTCTGTTAGATAGGTCTCTCAGTCACTGCTTTTAAAACCAAAAAATAGTCAGGTCAAAATTGTTTCACGTCTCAACACTGAAATGCGGGCAAAATCATGCAACACAGCAGGCCTTGAGAATTACATTCCGAATTCTTGCACTGTTAGAATGGCACCACTGCACCAACGAGATCAGCAACTGTGAAACCTTGTCAAGTTACGAATAACATTCTGACTCTTTAACTATCAACTTGAGCTTTTGGTAGAGTTAATTTTCTCAATACCTACCTATATTTCACTAGATTTGAAGGCAAGCAACAATATACAGTTCCTGTTAATTTTCTCAATACCTACCTATATTTCACTAGATTTGAAGGCAAGCAACAATATACAGTTCCTTTGTACCCGTTATCTTGTAAACTAGTCACCCAACAAAAACCTTTCAAACAAATAAGCAAGTTCATCGGAATAAACAAAACAAACAAAAGCAAGACCATAACCTTCACCTTTCACGAGACCGAGTGGATTTTATTGAACAATGAACAACACTTCCTGCTAATGGTAAAAAAAAAAACACAACACTTCCTGCTTAAATAAAGTTTGGCAAATCTACTTCAGGATCAACACATTACTAAGAGCAATCAATTGTCAGACCAAAACATGTTTGCTATTTGATATTGTTTGAAATAAACATACGAGTTCGGAGTCCCTTGTTGTTTCATACCTAAGTCGATTACTTAGATTTCATTCGCATTACAGAACAACATTCTGTTGAATCATACTGTTCCAATTTTAGAAAATATCAGAAAACAGCACTCCCCTTCAAATTCCCTCGTATTAAATGTACACCCTCTATCACTATCAAGGTAATCATTCAGAACCAATTCCCCTGCAAAAATCATGGACCCTTGACAGAAAACTTGAAAATCATTACCCTTGAATCACAACCTAAAACAAGAATCTACTTATTTGCCCTCGCTATCAACGTATTTATTCGCCGGATCTTCCTCTAGCTCTATGGTCCTTGCTCATAAATTCGCTTCCAATCTGACCATGGAATGAATCAAACCAGCTATTACCATTTATATATGGAAACCAAATTCCTCATGACCCATTTCAATCAAAGTTGGTCCAAATATTAGCGTGAGACCAATTAATGATCTCAGATTTGATATCAGAGACAGAATATACCCAATAAATGTACCCATCAGATTCAATGAAATAAACATGCAGAAACCTAGCAATAAATAGCAAATCAATCTACAAAATTTCAATCAAATCAGAATTCAAGCAAGAATCACACTACCCATCCCACAAAAAAACCAGATTTGCCCACTAAACAGTTCAAACTAAAATCAAGTGCAGTCAAAACCCTCAAATCCCAGTTAAATTGGGCAAAAGGGATACCTTGAAAAAAGGTGGGATAAGCTTCTCTTTTGGTGGAAATGGATATGACGAACACCACATAAATTTGCCCAGGAATCTTGGAATATATAGAATGGGTAGAAAAATAAACCTTTTTTCTTTTGATTAGTCTTCCACTCTCCCATTGGCTGTTGGTATCGCGTGACGTGTAATGGAGGGAGAAAATCCAAAAAAAATGAAGGGAAATGGTGGAGATGATGGCATCATTGAACAATTATAGATAGGACAAAAAAAGCTGGTGGATCATGGCTGTAATTTACCGCTAGAATATGTGAGAAAAAACAATGAGGAAAGCAAGTTCATTGCCTAGCTCCTCACGGATTCTTTATAGGTTTTCTTTTTTTCTTTTCTTTTTTCTTTTTCCCTCATGTTCTTACCTGCACTGCCTTTTGCTAGCTGTTTGACACATTTTAAAGTGATCAAATGTGTGTACAAACGATGAGTCTTTGATTCTTAATAATAAAATGTGAGAATCAACACCTAGAATGTGAATATCGCAGAAGTTACCATGTTGATGCTACAACACCATCACCGTGTCTAACTACCATTTTAGAAAAACTATCTCAATAAAGATTTCTGATTTGATTAAGATGTCTTTTATTACTCATAATTTTAATAACATTTCTTATTTCATCGGTTTTAATTCACGTACAACACTTTTTTAATTATGTTGCCCTAGATATATGCTCCAATATTTCTTACTCGATAAACTTTTCATTCACTGATATAACGATAAATTGAAGAAAAATCCCTAAATTATTTTCATTACTCATAATTTTAATAACATTTCTTATTTCATCGGTTTCAATTCACATGCAACACTTTGTTAATTATGTTGCTCCTAAATATATACTCCAATATTTCTTACTCGATAAACTTTTCATTCACTGATATAACGACAAATTGAAGAAAAATCACTAAATTATGTTTCCCCAATACTTCGCTCTCCTAAATATTTCAAAACAACTCTTATTTTCCAACACTAAATTCATTCACATTGTACTCAATACTCGTAATTTTTCTAAGAAATCTTGTCCTTTTGTGGGATCTATTTATGATCCTTTTCTATATTTGTCTACGTAACTACACACCCTATTCCTTCCTCCATTAAATTATATATATCAATTATTTTCAAAATGTTTTGCACTATAAAACCAAAATATCTAAAACAAAAGCAGTATAAATATATTGCACTATACAATGCTTTTCCGTATACAAAATCAAGATGCAATATACGACACGTACAATGCAGTACATGAAAAAACAAAATCATTAATCAAAACAAAATTTGTAATACTTCAACAGAAAGTAGTAATACACAAAGAACAAGTTATTAGACATTTGTATACAATGCAATGCCCGCAAATGGTATGTTGCAAAAACATAAATCTTGATTTGTGATGTAATTTTTGTACATTGTTAATATAAAAAATAAAAATATTCAAAATACATATTGAATAATGCAAAATAAATGTCATGGAAGGATATAAATGACATTTTTTGGTAATTTTTTCATTTAATATTACATAGTATGTTTTTAGTATTAGAAAATAATATATAACAACATAGCATTAAACTCAGACTTTCTGTAATATATAAAGTTTGAAAAGGACGGAATCTATGTAATCTTTCCTCTACGAAAAACAATAGAAAGATTGTTTTAAAAAAATTAAATAATATCAATATTTAAAATATTATAATTTTTTTGAACGAGAGATATTCATATAAATATCAAATCAACATGTCATAATGTATTTGAAATAATGTATAATCTATTTAGCATTGATCATGAAGAAGAATAGTTAGGTTTATTTTTGTTATACATTTGGTGAGATAGGTTCTAGAAGTAACAAAAGTTGACAGACAAGGAGAAAGAATCGAATTTGTTCCATAGAATGGATGTAACATAGTTACAACTCAAGACAATCGAATGGTATGTGTATTGCCAAGGGAAAAGTGTAGAAACGACCTAAAACAACGTTTTAGTTTCTGCGTCGGCGGGGGCTCGTGTCAGTGCAGCCCGGTGAAGAAGGCGGAAACCACAGATGCAGGGGCTGAGGAGAGTTCGCTATGGTGCCAATTCAATCCCCAGATTTGGGATTTTCTCACAGCAAAGAACCTACTTGGCTCAGCCAATCCAACCCATCATCACTATCACCATGATTTCCAAGACTTAGTGAGTTTTTTCCACTGCCCATTTCGATTTTTTTCTCATTATATTCGCGATTAGGCAATACCCATTTGCCATTTTTGGAATTTTTATGACAGGATTTTTGTTGTAATGTGTTGGGTTTTGGTGGAGGGAAGAGCTGATTCAAGGGCTGCGATACTCAACAGACCGCTGTCCCTCAATTCGTTGAATCTTCCCATGGTTTGTGCGCTTTTGGGCTGGCTAATTTGGTGTAAATTTAATTGCTTTTGTTGTTTGACTCTCGATTGAATGATTCGGAGCGAGGTTTGTAGTGGGTCGTCTAGGGATGTTTTGAAAATTTTGTGCCCTTTTAAAGGGCGGTTTGATTCCCCTTGAAAGAATTATAGGGTTTATCTGGGCGCTTTAGGGTTTAGCTGTGTTCTGTCATTGCAATGAACATTGAGTGCTTGTAGGTGGATAGGCTTAAGAAGCTTTATCAATCATGGGAAGAGAACTCGGACTTTGGATTTGTCATAATGAAGGTAGTTTTCCTTCTCTCCTCTGATGATGAAGAATTGCTTGAGCTTCTTGTACTTTGTTTTTGTGAGTTTGTAATTTGATGGTGGACGATTTGTGTTGGTCGGTCGGATGTGTGAAAGGGAGTGGCGGGGCTTTCTCTTCTGGTGCCGATGTTGTCGATTTGTATAGTTTAATCAATGAAGGTTGGTGTTTTTCTCTTCATGGTTGCTCTAAGATATACTAGTTGAGTTCACGTATGTATCAGTGGATCAATGAAGGACTTTGATTTATGACGGGATGGATAAGTTCACTTATTTAGGTGTTGTGCTGATACTTGTTATGGCACTATGCAGGAAAAGTGGAAGACTGCAAAAGTTTCTTTAGGACACTGTATAATTTTGTATTCCTCATGGGAACATATCTTTAAGTCACATGTAAGTATTAGTGTCCATTACTATGTGGTGACCAATCTGGAATATGCAACTCTTTCTTATTCTAAAATCTTTTACTCGGCGAGTTGCTGCCATCTTTATTTATCCAAGCTCGTGCTAGAAGTAAATGAATGAAGGTTTTCTTCAGGGAAAAAAAAAACCTTGTGTTTCTTTTTTGGTCAAATGGCGCACATAGTTAGGAGAGCTACCTTTGAAGTGACATAGTGTTGGTTGATAAATGATCGATTGACTTGATGTGACAAGAAAGACGCAAATGAATTGCTGCGAGGCAAAATTATTCACGCTTTACTGTTTCAGATATCACCATGGTGCCACCACTATAAAGTCCCCTGATCTACCCATGCCGAGACATAGCTTGCATCGAATTGTTCTTTTCAAATTCGATGTATGTAAAATATGTTGCTGACAAATATGGTTCTTATTGTTAAGATGAAGTAATGAGCTGGTCTCTATCTGATTCATCAGCTGAATTTGTTTCATTTCTCAACTGCATTTGCATACATTCTGGATTCTTGCAGTTTTAGGTTACTATTAGTGCTAGGCAATTGTTCGTCGCTGTTGTATCTAGGATCAGGAAATCAGTTGTGTGGGCCATATGCTGTCTCTTCTCCAAGTTAATGCTTGTGATGATTTAAACGTTTCTTCTATATTGATTAGTTTTGTGATAAGGCAGCTTATGTCAAATATGTTGGTAGTAATTCTAGATGGGATCACCATGGGTGCTGGGGCTGGAGTTGTCATCCCTAGAATATTTCGTGTGGTGACTGGTAAAACTGTATGTTCTTGCTGATACCTTTTCTTTATGATGCTATTATTGTTTTCTTGACTTTATTGAATCATAGATATGATTTTATTGTATGCGCCATTGATATGATTTTCATACTCCAGGATAGTCGGATATTCATCTGAGTAGTGAACTTCACTCTATCTTGGTCTTTTTCATTACTTATTTATTTATTCTTTGCTGTTCTGTCTTAATCCCTTGAAACATCCATCAGGTTTTATACTTTCTGTTTTTTTTTTCTCTCCACTGAGCTTAGATGAGTATCTGAATCAAGAGCTATGCTCTCTCCACGCAACTTAGACTTGTGTATCAGGGGCATTTTCAAAATTCAGTCCACCCTTTCTTCATTAATAATTGGTCTGGCAACGAATAAACATAGAATGAATTTTGCAGGTCTTTTGCCATCCAGAAACTCAGTTAGGTTTTCATCCGGGTGCAGGGGCCTCATTTTATTTGTCTCGTCTACCTGGTTATTTAGGTAATATTTGTTTTTTCACTTTTGTAGCTGGTGAGATGTGAAATTGTAAGGTGATGCTATCATTGTTAAGTTGTTATCCTTTTTATTATCTACTGATAAGCAAAGTTAAAAGTTCAAAACGGAGATTGCATTCCTTGCAACTTTAAGTGGCATGCCTATATTTCATCTGTTAGATGGGTTTGCATGCAAAGAGGGCATGGAATCAGATTGTAGTGTGGCTATAATTAACAGGAGCATTTTATTTAAGTTTATGCTTTCATGTTTGATCCCATTGTTGTTAGAAATTCTGAGGTGTATAATTTGTGTGGAAGAGCGGAAGCAAATAGATCACTGAAGATGAAAGAAATGGTCAGATATCAAATATGCAGCTAGTTGCTGAAAGCAATGGAGCTTCTGGCATCTGTTGACTGTAAGTTACGTAATGACACCATGGTTAGCTTTCTTAAGAAGTGAGGAGTAAACAGAATTTTCTTCCAGCACTCCCAAGATACGTGGCTTGTGGAAGTGTGTATTAGCAGAACCGCGCTAAGTTTCTATTCGGAGTCATTGTAGCCATTGGAAGCTCCTATTCAATTTCAACCTTGGTTTTTTTGCTTGACAAATTATGAACAATGAATAGAAGTTGTTCGTTCGTCTGATTCGTGATGTAATTTGGAATCTAATTCTCATTTCTGCAGGGGAATACTTGGCACTAACGGGGGCGATAAGCTAATTGGCGTGGAAATGATTGGTTGTGGTCTAGGAACACACTATCTACTTAATGCTAGGTTTTTGATGTGATTTTTTAGATTAAATTCTGCCAAGCAGTGAGAAACAAAACCCGGAAGACCAAACTTGTTCTTAGGTGTTCTGATTTTTTCAACTATTTTCAGGAAAAGGAAGCAGCTGAATCTCATGACGAATGGTGTTCTTCTGCCCTGAAGAAACTCAAAGAAGCTTCTCCTTTGAGCTTGAAAGTCACCTTGGAATCGGTCAGTTTTCTCCCCTGCACATGTGCTCTTCTTACAAGTGTTCTTCAAATTCGATTGATATCTCTAATCAAGCTTGCTCCTGGATTTAGATGCGTGATTCTAGATTTCAGCCTCTTGATAAGTGTCTCTCTCAAGAATATCGGATATCGTTGAACTGCATATCAAAGCTAGCCTCCGATGTCTTCTGTGAGGTTGATCCCGATTGCTTTCACAAATTTGGGCACTCTGAGTTCATCGGTTAATTTGCGTGTCTTTTTCTCATCAGGGTGTGCGGGCACGGTTGGTTGACAAAGATTTTGCTCCAAAGGTGAGTAGCCTTTGTGCGTAGTATGTGATAAACTAATAGCAATACGTAAAAGGTTATGCAGACCACATTCATGGATATGGCAGATCGCTGTATCGTTCTACTCGACTCCTTGTAATGGAATTAGTCCAGAGAAGAAAATTAGCTCCCGTTTCTTAAACTGGGCAAACTGGTTAAAATGAGACCATATGAGCTTGTTTTATTCAAGTATTTTTGCGAGCTAGCCATCACAAAGCTTGCATTCGTTTCTACATCTGGGAGGGCTTCGGTGTCGGCTTAACAGAAATTGTTTCAGCAGCCTTTTATTTTAAAGCATGCAATGGCTGGGTTTCTTCTTGTGATATGCAGTGGGATCCTCCTAGTCTCGACGACGTATCTAAGGACATGGTTGATAGCTATTTCTCTCCTCTCGGTGAATTCGAGCCGGAACTCGAGTTGCCCGTAGCACTAAGGGAAAGTAAACAGTTCTGGTAATCTTATTAGTAAATTGCTTCTTTTTTTACCGGGAGTTTTCACCCCTGGTTCTGGTTTCAAATGAGTTGTGATTTCTCTTCATTTGTTGTACAAGTAGTTCCTTAGGCTCCCATCTGGGACTGAACCATAGGAGGCTACCTAAAATTAGGATGAAAAGGTCGAGATTGGACTCGCCGTCACTACGAGTTCAGAGCTTTGTTTGTGTTGGCGTCTTGGTTATTCGCATTTTCTTTGTATTCTTCATGTGTAATTGTTTTCGGATGTCGGGTGGCTAATCTTGGTATGCAGTGCACTGTTGCCTGCGTTACCTTCGATAATCTGCTGTCCATTGTTTGATCTGCGTTGACGTAAAATAATTGCTTGAACAACACAAAGGTCTTTTACGTTGATTCAAATCAGATGATTTTTCCTAGTTTTCGGCGTTGATTCGAGCTATCATTTATGTTTAAGATTTTTTTAAGTTGACGATATTAAGATGAAGTTGTTGAGATGGCTATCGCGATTGAAGTTACCAAACTCTCTGGTTCTCAAACTCCAGTAAAACACTCCAGTAAAACATCAACTTTAACGTTACGTGTCTTACATTTAAAGCACTTCAGTAGAACTGTAGAAGTCGATTGAGCTAATGCAATGAAAAGATGTTTTCCTTGGAACAAATGAATTACAAATGATCCGCAAGGAGCTGAGATCATACTCCCGACTCCGCTGATCCCGGCCGATAGCAACCAGCTGCAATGCTATGCTTCGTTCGAGCCACCAGCGACCAACGAACTCTCGGTTCGACTATCTCGTTCTCGGTCAACTCCCTGCCGGCCGGGTGCCAGACAACTGTACTAGGAACATATTCATCGTATTTCGGAATAATTTTGATTGAACATCGATCGTAGGGGTGAAAGATCCCATCTTGGGATTCGACAATTAACAGTAGGTTTCTTACCTGTAAAGTACAAGATCCTAAGTCATTATACAAAACGTAAGAATTTTTTATTTTTTTTAAAAAAAAAAAGACAGAACAGTTGAGTGATTTTGGTGATAGTGTACCTAACCATCCAGAGAAGGACTAGATGCATCAAGATAGTCATTGTCCTCACCTTTCCTAGATTCACCTACAAAAGGGCAAAAAGGCTAATCTTATTCTATATGGGTATGATGCTATGCTAGGGAGGTCCTCATTATCCTAACTCAAAGGAGCACTAGTACAAAGATTCATTTTATGATCTGCTTCAATTATGAGCTCTATCTTCTTATTAGTATTATGATTGATATTTATAGTATGCGATTGGGGAAATTATGACTCTTGCAAACAACATATAAAAAATTGGTGTACGGTTTTTCTCATCACATATTTATTAAAATATTATTTAAAATATTAATTTGATATTTTTTTTCCAAATCTGGATCAATTAATTGTTGTGATGAAATTTGCTTCTGTAGTAGTTCCTGTGAGGATGTATGCACCAAGAACAATTTTCCCAATACAGTATTGTGATAGAATGTTTCTTTGGTGGTCAGCTTAGAACTAGTGGTTTTCCAACATAATAAATGCACAGTGATCCATCATCATATCTTCTTTATATACTTCCATGTATTGGCTTCCCAATCATATACAAATGCTTATGATATTGTGAATTTCGTATGGCCATGCACAATCATGTCATGCAGAAAATCGATTAAAACATAGGAGAATCTCTAAACTTTAGAGAGTGGGAAAAAGAAAAATTGAAGATCAAAAGTGAACTTATGCAAATTTCCACTCATGACAATGTCTCCCACTCAAGAAAGTAAGGTACTAGTAACTGGCTAGTTCTATAATGCAAAAAAGATCGTGGACTAATTGCAGCATTATTATATATGAAATGGACCACTGATGTAATAGTAGTGACTTATAGTTAATCTATAAAGTAGACTTATGATAACTATCAGCCCAAAATGTCATAGTGTATTGCTAAACTATGACTCGAGACCATGTACCGTTCGGAAATATGTTCATAGGCACCTGTATATATGAAAATGATGGCAACGTTGTACTTCTTTTTCCTGTGCATGATATGGCGCGGTTGATTTCACTATCATCATGTGTCTCAAAAGTTAGTTTTTACTTATTTCATATACTTGCATATACATTTGGGATCCAAAACAATATAACACAAGCAACAGTAATAAAAAATACAACAATAACAAATTCATATATTTTCAAAGATGTAATTTTTTGAAACAGAGAACTTGATGTAAGGATATTTGGAGCAGGGAATCGGTTGCCTTTGCTGTAGATCGTTGGAGCTGCACTTCCCCCGATGGCGTACATCCCCCATTCAGTGTAGTCATTGTTTACCACATTAAAAAACCCGTGACGACATCTGCACTTAGTGACAATACATTCGATTTTTATATATCTATAATTAATTTACAATTGTAGGAAAGAATGCATTTTAAAGGACTTAAGATTCTCTGCTGTCTTCAAGGGACACCACCTCTTACCTTCATGCATCCTACGGGATATAAGTATGTGGTCATTTAATAGATCATTTATTTGTATATACCTTTTAAAGGCAACGGTAACCTGCATATTCTTATCCGCGAGAAAACCATCGCTATGACCCAAAATGACCTTGTCATGTTGTGTGAGATAATTGTTCGATATAGTCACCTCGCTAGAGAGCAATGATCAATCGAAATATGACTTGCACCAATGATATTAATTGCATCGCCATCTGATCCTAACCTCTCCCCGCAATGTTCGGGGAGTTCGTCACATTGCAATTATGTATGTGCAACCCGTGTACTATAATGTTGGTAACATACTGTATAGTAATGCACGGGCCACCCGTTATGTGCACATTTGTACCCCTTCCGTCTATGGTCTTGAACGAGTTTACCATAAGTTCGTTCTTGACCCTAATGACCATATCTCGTGCAAATATGATCCACAACGGCTCGTTTTGGATGACCCCGTACCTCAAGGTCCCCGGACTTGGATTTACGGGGTCATCCCCAAGGTCGATGACTACATAAGTTCTCCCATTTCTCCCACCGATCGCTTGCTTACCAAACCCGATGCCACAGTCAGCAGGGTGATGTCGATTACGTGCCCAATTGGGATCTCATCGCCAACAGGAGAAATAGCCACCCAACTTCCTCCTTGTCGCATTGTCGATGCTCCTATGTTTAACCGAACAACAAGCATATTACTGTTGAAAATATTGAAAAGCGAAATCAAGCACGATAATTTAGTACTATAAAAACAATGTCCGTGCATCTACATGAAGGGACGTATTGCAAATAGTTTACCCACAAATGAAGAAAATGAAGCCGTTAGATGTTAGTTTCCGTTGACATATTATTGAAGTAGATTAATAGTAGTATGATGTAAGAAGATTACAAGCTTGCACGTTGTTCCTACAATTAATTGACTAAAACTTTGCTCTGTAGTTTTCTGGTTTTGTAGTTTCAATGGATATTAGAGATTCAATGAAGAGTAACTTCTAGTCACTTTTTATTAAGTATTAATTGAAGTCGAACTTAGAGAAATTTGACTCAGATGAATGACATTGCCATGCAAAACTAGATATTTCTATAAATCTTCGACAAGGGACAAGAGATACATATGAATCGCAACAAGAATAAGCAGCTAGTAGTTTTCTACGTACTGACCTATCCCATGATGGATAACCCTCACAATGTTTTTCATTACACTCTCCAATGATGTTATCACATATATAGAATGAATCTCATACCAAAAGAATGTTGAGATCAGATATGAAATGATCATTATAAGGACAGTCCCATCTAAAAAAAATTTTGTTTTCGTCAACTAGCGTTTTAACATCTGATCTTTTAGTGGTATTCGAACCTTGGAGATCAAGCCGCGACTTACACTCTTTGAGAGACGAGTGATTCTTCATTCTAGCTCATGAATTATGATCTTTAAGCTGCATCGATATTCTCTTGCTCCTTGTTTTCTGCGTTATAGCTCGTGGAAAAGAGTTGCTTCCAAGAACAATAAGGAACAACTTTTGCGGCACTCCATCTTGATCTAGCCAATTGAACACTCAAGACATCAACCATACACTTTAATGATGTGATGGTTAAGTGCGTAAAAAGATGAAGCAGCAACGGCTGTTATTTAGCAGCAGCAAATATCAAAATTTGTTGTTTTGTAAAAGGAGCAACAAAATAGATAACGCCTAAGTTCATATTTTCATTAGCTAAATCATTATTGTTGCAACATTGGAACCTCGACCATCCTTCTTCTCAGATTTTCATGCCGTTGTTGTAGTGGTAGTCTGGTAGATCATAGATGTCCACGATCTCGGTCGAGAAGTGTTGGCTCACTGAAAAGCATGCAATTTTTCTGTCAATCATTCTTGATGATGAAGGGTTCCCAATTTTGTGAAAACATTAGAAGATAACCCTCATGACAAGATTATGTATATCTCGTTTTTTTTTATGGAGTATTTAGTATGACATCATCTGAGTTATTTGTTTTCCTTTTGCCTTTGTGGTCGACGGTCTCGTACGCTTACAAATGCTGATTATTAAGTTGATTATTAAAAATATGGAGTCGAAGGTGACATCTCCGGTAATGTTTGCCCACTTCTTGACGATATTCCATGTATGATCTGATCATGATTCCCTCTAATATAATTGTCTCAAATTTCATTGACCTTTGAAGAGTATTATTCTCATATTAATTTGGGTACATGTTGTACAAATGAAACTGTACCATTTGGTTGAACCGAGATAATATTTTGTTGACACGACTGCTACATGACTGAGCTTTGATGAACCAGATAAAAAAAAAGTACATGTAATTTACATATGAGGAAGTGATAACTGGGAACGGTCTAATCAAAGTTTATCTATAGTCCTTCAACAATTCCGTAATTCAGGTTTAAAAAAATTAGGAAAATTAAAATTTACACTATTTGATACAACTCTGTTTCCCTCTCTGCTTTCAAGATTCTTCATTACTAGTATTTCATACGATCGACTTCATAGACTATACTAATGTTCTATTTTGTTGTATGATCAATTCAGCATCATTTTCAAAAACAACATAAAATGATTATGAGAGAAATATCAACTACTTGTTTTTAACTTAATTAATTATCAATAAATTATAATGCAATTTTTTTTTATCACCAATTAATCACATAAAAAATTAAAATCCAAAATTGCTTTTTTTAAAATAAAAAAGAAAGAATATATTATACTCAAATAAATTACAATCATTAACAAAATCCTAACTCTAACCATTGTTATTGTTCGTAACCCTAACTTGGTGATAATTAAGAAAAAAAATAATTTATATAATAATTAATATAATATTTTTCTCTCATTTTTTAACCGTTTAGAAACTTAATGGAATTCCCAAATGGACCCAAGTTTTACGGGCACCAACTATGTCATGCTAACCCTTCAAAAAAAAAAAAAATCGAAAAATGAGAAAGTATATGCACTTGTGCTGTTTTCACATGTGGATAATATTTTTACAAATATAGTTCAAAGTAAAATGCAAGCTATGGGCATTGATTGTCACATGCACAAGTGAGCCTTACAATATTGTAAGTATGTACTTAAGTCTAGATAATACTAACATTGAGAATTAAAAAAATGGTCATTTGATGATCCCTCATAATAGTCCTTTTTTTGGAGCTATCAATAATGTTGCCAATATATTTTGCCATTCTCATATAAAGCCTCCACTTTGGTCCCTTACCTCCCCTGGTTCTGTATTCTACTACTACAATCGTTTCAACCCTACGCCTTTCAACATTTCAGTAATGTGTATGTATTTTAAAAGGAAAAAAACAAAGGATTGATATAAAATCCATGTCGTGACATTGACAATAGGTTCGTTTAATATGATGGACTGGTCCATTGTTTAATTGCGATTAGTTCATTTATGAAGAAATTTACAACCAGTGACTTGTGTCTTTATAACTAACATTATATATATATATATATATATCTTGAATAGATTGATGTAATTTATTGACTAATTTAAAATCAATCTTAGCCAATGCATGATAAAGTAGCAATCTACGAAGTGTAACTTTCGCTTCAAGAAATTGTTCCGGCCACTCAAAGCATAACATGTCTCTTTGCCCCCTACCCCTAACATTGATCATCCACCGATTGATTCATCATAGAACGTGACGTTTTCTTCTTTAACTTGGGATGATTACGTTACATTGTCCGCGTATTCCGATTGGCAGACACCCATTCCACCAATGAGTTAGCAACTTAGCATGTTTTTTCCAAAGTTGCTCTTTTCCCACATCGCAGTTCATGTCATCCCATCCATATTAGCGGAGTGTTGAAATACTATATTCACACATCTACTTGTATTCTTGCTGTTTGGGTCCACATTGTAGCCTCATCTCTCCTTCACACATCTCTCCTTCCACCCC